>JARHVA010004466.1:400000-685000 GCA_037957365.1 Torreya grandis
GAATTAGTAACTAGAATTTTTTTATTTCATCTGAAATTATCATTTTAAACCAATCTTGACAGATAATTGCATGGGAAAAATCCCTTTATCATAAATATAATAAAAATAAATTTTAGATGAGGATCTTGCCCATGCAATTATCTTTTAAGATTTGTTGAAAATGACAATTTTGGATGAGAATAAAATTTTCAAATTACTAATTCCATATTCCATATTCCATATCTAATATAATCATTTACAAGTCTTACATTTTAGAAATTTTAAATATTTATTTTATGCTTGATGTGAAATGACTTTAGAAGGTGTAAAAGTAATTGTAAATTTGCACTTAAAAACATTATTTGGAATTGATAAAAAAAGATGCGTTATGATTGGATTATGAATTGTATATTTTTTCTTGAATATTTCTCAACCTAAAAAAAAAGTTTTAAGTCTTAGTTTAGACAAATTACCAGTTTAGGTATTTATTTTTCCATATCTAATATAATCATTTACAAGTCTTACATTTTAGAAATTTTAAATTTTAAATATTTATTTTATGCTTGATGTGAAATGACTTTAGAAGGGATAAAAGTAATTGTAAATTTTCTCTTGAAAACATTATTTGGAATTGATAAAAAAAGATTCTTTATGATTGGATTATGAATTGTATACTTTTTCTTGCATATTTCTCAACCTAAAAAAAAAAGTTTTTAAGTCTTAGTTTAGACAAATTACCAGTTTAGGTATTTATTTTTCATTGTTTCTAGATTAATTTTAACCAGGGTGAAAATAAATTAGAGTAAATTTATTGATTCTATTTTTAGAATTTATTTTGTCTAAAATTATTTTATATATTATTTAAAACTATAGAAATATTTTTTGGAACCATACCTAATAATAAAATTAAGTTAATTAATTAAACATTTAGCGTCATGAAAAAATTAATAGAATTTATTTACATGGAGAATTAATAGAGGATGTCTTAACATTAATTTATTTAGTAAAGTAAACAAAATAAAATAAATATCCAACTTGAATTAAGGGGTGGTGGGTAATTTACCCACCATTGGATTGATTGAATCTCTACTACTAGATCAAAGTTTCATAATAATATTTTCAAACTTTTATCAATTACTGACATTCTCTATCTTGAAGGAATCTATTGAGTCTCAATCTCTCTAAGTGCATGCCTTAATGGGTGCATCTAGAAAGGGGTAGGTATACCATTAGAGCTTCATAGGATTATTTTCCCTTTTTCCATTTGTTATCTACACACTTATCTTTGAAAAACCATTCCTCTAAGCTTGGCCTTCTCTTTTGCACACTCTTCTACCCTTTTACCACCTTTATTAGCCCTTTTCCTAACCTAAACCCATTTTTGATAGTTTACATGATTATGTCAGTTGTGTCAACTTTTTACTCTTATTGACAAAATTTATTTAGGGTCTAGGTCAACCCTTGGACAACCTATTCTATGACCTAGTGAGTTTTTGTCAATAATGATACTAGGTCGACTAGGTCAACCTTGTCGGCCAAAATTTTTAGAAGGGTTTAGGGTTATATCCACCTGTATAAACACAATACTTTTTCCATTTCTAACAGAAGATAATAAGAATTAAGATACATTACACATCTATTTATCCACCATTCTATTTGAAAAACAAGTTTAGGGTTTCATACTTTCTTTAGAGATACAGATCTTGTCATGTGGAGAAGTATTTTGGATACATTAATAGGTTATGTATCCTAGATATGATTTATCTTTTTCATCCTTAAATACCACAACAAACTCTTGTGAAGCACCCTGTCTAAGGGAAAGACTTAGGCTCCATGGGTTCGTCTTCAAAGGTAAGTATTCCTAACTTTGTTCCTACATTATAATAGTAGATAGATATGCATTTGGACTTCTCTTCCATGCAAAAATAAGACCTAGTTAGGGTTACTACATGATAGATAGATATTATATTTTTACTTTACTTGTTATTATAATAGTGAACATGAAAAAATAAGACCTAGTTAGGGTTACTACATGATTTTACTTGACTAAAAACTTTGGAACCCTACCTAGTGATATTATTATGATAAGAGATCCCCTAATTCAATCTATCAGATCCATATTGGTCATGTTCCCAATTATCTAATGTGTCCCTGATAAGAAGTGTAAGTAAGATCTATGTAGATCTAATGCATTTCTTATTACACAAATTCTAGTGAACCCAATGTGATTCTAACCCTTGCCAATTTTATTTCATGATTCTCATTTCTATCATTTAATTATTTTTATATATTTCTGATACTAGGTCGACTAGGCTAGTATAGGTCCAACTTCTATGCATAATTTTACCACATAGTCACATCAAAACAACTTTTTTCTTTCTATGTAAGTCTTCATGAGAAATAGTTTACTAAATTGATTATTTTGATATAATGCTCTTATTTAGTTCTAGATATTAGACTATATCAAATAGATCAACTTAGTCTCTTATTTAACTCTAGAATAATAAACTATGGCATGACGGTTGACTTAGTATTCTAGTTAGCATCTAGATGACAAACTATGTCGACCAGGTCAGCTTAGTCATCTTAATAGGATTTAATAAATAGGGTTTTCATAAAACTAGGTCAACCCAATTGACTTAGTTGGTAGAACTTGCAAGAAAGAATTTAAGATACTTGAACATAAATTTCACAGTCCTTAGCATCTTCCAACCCACCAATGTTCCTTTCTTTCTCTCTCTTTCAATTAAGTTATTCATTACAATTCTATTTTATACAAGTTTGTAGTCTTTTAAACTACAATCTTACAATAAATTAGGTCAACCTATTGGACCTAATTCTATAATCTATCTTCTATCTAAAAGACTAAATCGACCTAGTTGAATTAGTTATTAAGGAATATTGATTCTATTGTATAGTATCGCCCCTGTCAAATCTATTATGTAATCTTTTCATAAAATGTCATCTAAATAGACTCTATGTCATGCTTGAACTGGTAATTAACAACTATTTCCAAGTAATTAAGTCACACTTTCATTTTTAGCTATTTGCATGTTCAAAGTAGCTTAGATTGTATAAATAGGTGGTTTTTCAATAGGCCATTTATTTTCACTATTTTTCTCTTTTTTCATAGACTACTAGATCACATAATTTCAAAATGCATTTAAAACATTTATCTACCCAAGGCCTACCTACTTAGATTTCATCACCAAGCGGAAAGTTGACTTGGTTTTTTGGTCAAGTATAAACATATGGTTAATGGTATATATTGGAAAATAACCCTCTACCTTTATCACTATGATATTATGAAGTGAGGGGTAGGCCCTAATACCAAGCCAATATCATTACCAAAATAGATCCATTTTAGCCTAAATGTCTTGAAACCATCCATAGATTAATTTCTAGTTCCCTATTTTGAGCCAACTTCCCTATCACACATAAAATAACACTTTATAATAATATAATAAAATTAAATATGACCAATTAGTTAGCACTTAATTTTTAGCTAACTACTCATTCTATACTCATTGTATGTTGTAATGCAAAAACTTGCATTGGCCAGTGTTGGTACAAGGTTTTATGTTGTGTGCCTCAATTGGATCATCCTTTTTTATCCAATTATAATTTTTTTCTCTCATTTCTTATTTCAATTAAATTTCAAAAACTTTCCTTGTTTTTAGTATACTACCATTCTATTCGACATAGTCTCTTATAGACTATTTTTTTACTTTATTGTAGTACTAAGTTGACCTGATTGACCAATTACTCCATTTTACTAGTCTAGATATAGTACTAAGTCAACCTAGTCAACTCTATATCCTTATCTAACTATTTATTTTCCTATTTTTAGTCCTAATTCGACTTGGTTGACTCTGTACTCTTTTATCTCCTATTTATAGTATTAGGTCAACCTAGTCGACTCTGTACTCTTATCTATATACTTCATATCTATTTATTTTGCATCATCTTTTCATTCCCTAATCTCTCTCCTTCATCATAAACATATTATTTGAACACAACACTAAGTTTAATTCAATAGATATGATGATTTTGACCAACCCTAATTGTTTCTCACATAAATATCTTGTGGCTCCTATATTAGACAAAAGTAATGTGCATATATCCACTCACCTTAAAAATTATGTGACCCCACCTCATTCCTCTTCACTTAAAAATTATCTCTTCTCCTTTGAATATCAACCATAATTAGAGTATACCTTTTAAATTCTCTTCTTCATCAATGAGTTTTATCAACATCAAAGAAAGGATCATTCTACTATTTACCATCTCATGATAAGTGGTCAAGTCAAGGAACCCCAGTCAATATGGATTTGGAGATACTAAATTTTTTTATTCTAAACCTATTCCCTATATTTTGACCCCTATTCATACTATGACCCTCTTTGATTTCATCCACCTCCATGCCTAGTATCTTTACTAACATGGCAAGTTCCACATCTAATGGGCCTCTTCCAAGACCCTCTCTTCTCAATTCTTCTAGTAGTGAATCATTTTCTACCCATGGTAATCATGCCTATAGTGATGATTCTTCTCATCCCTCTACTAGTACATATTTTTCCACACAATAAAATTATACCACTAGTGCCTCACTTACTAATAGTTCTTCTCAAGATCCTACTAATACCCATAGTGGCACAAAAGCCACTACTACCAATTCTATTACTTCAAACAATGCCAACAATGAAACTCAAACCCATCAAATTCTATTACAAACTATTAATCAAATGAATTATTTTCAAGATAATAATTTAAATCAAATTATGCAAATGTAAAATCATCTTATCCATGTTCAAACCCACCCTCAATAGATGTCATGGGGCACGCATAACTAAAATGTTCCCTTACCTCCTCTTCAAGGTTCCCATGGTAATCTTATCCCTCAACCTCTTGTTAATAAAATTATCAAACACCTTAAAAATTAACCTCTTATATCACAAATTTATAATATTGATATAGGAGGTATCACCCCTACCATTACTTATAATGGGTCAATCAACCCTACTCTCAACTTAAAAACATTTGTAAATTTATATAAAGATTGGGTCATGTTAAATACCTTTACCTCTACCAAGATAATATTGATGCCTTAGATTGGTATAACCAACTTAAATCTCTTTTCATTACTAGTTTGGAAGACTTAGTCAGCTCTCTAGTCCAAGAGTTCCAAACTAGTGATCTCCCTAAGAATACCTTGGCCCATTTTATCAATTGTAAACAACTTGAGATTGAAACCACATAATATTTCATCAAATAATGGAAGAAATTATATAAAAAATGTGAACATAATATAAAAGATGAAAAAATCTTTCATCTATTTACTGATTATCCTTTTCCCAAGTTGTAATATCAAATCTGGACTCTCTCTCTCTCTCCCCCCACATACTTTGGAAGAGGCCATTGACCAAGCCAAGCATCAAGATTTCCTCATGTGTCAATTAAAGCCATCTAAAACTTATATGGGTACTTGCATGTTAATAAATAATAATAATCATCATACTACAAATGATGGTTTCACTGACTCTTATGATACCATTCATACTATTCAATCTATTATTCCAAACTAAACTCTGGAACAAGTTTCCCCTCTAAACCACATCATTAATACTCATTTACCTTCAACAAATAAAATCAATGTTCATAAACCTTTATCCTTAGTATAATTAAAAAATAATCTACCAAGGCCCCTTACACAATAACTTGATCCCTCTCAACCTATGAAATCTTGGTGTGATCCTAATAATTGTTTTTGGTTTCATGCTAGTCAGGGTTATTCTCATGAGACTTATAGGCAACATCATAATTTGTCTATGGATTTACTTCTTGGTCCCAATTTTTACCATGATTCTATAATTCTTAAAAGTAAACAAACCTATGACATTTCCTTCAAATCCCATGAAACACAAATTTAAATCTCAAGATTTGAACTAAGATAATACTCATTTAGCCATTTATAAAGACTCTCTTCCAAATAACCAATATAACCAAGAAAATTTTACCTCTTATACTAATAATGTTGACAGTATTAATAACCCAAATCCTAAAGAGAATGTGGTTAATATGACTAACATGCAAAGGGAAATTTGTTTCATTGATATTTAACCCATCCACACACCTCAATTGTCTCACACATTTCATGTTATCAAAGACTCTTCTCCAACTCACATAACAGAGTTGGGGAAAGAAGACCTCATATATTTTGATGAAATAATTCCAACACCTCCATTTAATAACACCTCTCATACCATTTCTACCATTCCTCTAACCTCTTTACCTATCATTAATGATATTCAAATTTCTATCAACACCTTTTCTAATCTATCTACAACCAAACCTGCATCAACTACCCCATCTTCTCAAGAAAATCAACAAACCTATCATCTAATTAAATCTTCCATGTTTTATCAACATAAATTCATGTGCACTTAGATCCTCTTTTAAAGGACCTCCTTAAATATTTTTATGGGTTATGATGAGTAGGATCCTATTATATAACTTACTAATATTGCATCTCAAATCCCATTTCTTGAATTTATACAAACCTCTCTACATCATCATAATCATCTTATGTAGATTTTGTTCAAACTAAACATCCCTTGTCCTCCCTTAATAAGATGCAAAGCCATATTATTTAGATTAGAAGATAGCATTTTATAATAATGCAAATAAATGTCCACACATGTTGATGAAGAATTTGACACTTCTCTTTCCCTCAAATTCCCCATTGCTTCTATGATCCTTGATGAGATTATGCTTCATGCAAATGATCCTCCTCATTTTATCAATGTCTAAATCAATGATATCCAAGTCAAGAATTCTATAATTGATGAGGGTTATAGCACTTTTTTTTACCTCTCTTAATTTTATCAAAACCCTTATATATTCAAAATGTAATCTTAAATTCACATGTAACACATGTCAAGGCTATGACCAAAGACAAATGCCTCTTTTAGTTTATTTTTGGCTCCCCATTACCATCCCACATATCACCATTTGTGTGAAATTAATTATATTAAACTTTCTTCTCTCCTATAACATTTTACTTTGTAGGCCATAGACTCATCACATGAGAGTAGTTGCCTCTTCCACTTCCCAATGCATCAAATTCACACATAATGGAGACATGTATAGGATTTAAGGTGACACTAACCCTTAGAATTTTGAACAATTTCAAAACCATGGTTTATTAAAGATTCATACCCTTGAAACTTTTCACAACATTCCATTTCATGAATCTCAATGGTTTAACTTTCCTTTAATTCCACCTGAGGTTATAATGGTCATCCCAGACTCATCGATAATATCCCCCTAACAACCTATATTTTGATGATGATGAGCCTAAATAGATCAATCTCAATATTAAAACCTTATATCTCTCACCTCCTCTCATCTCTCAACTTGCCACTTCTTTATGACCTCATCCCTATCACCCACCTAGTGATGATATAACCATTATCTTAACTAAGACTCAACATTATGTTCATCACACCACATCAGATGATAAGGTCATCCCTACATGTGCCAATGGCCTTCATACACCTAATTATGAAGATGTTTATACCTTAGATGATCCATTATTAGGAGGTAATTTTTAGGCCCAAGATGCTAAGATTATTCACTATCCTTCCTCTTTAATTCAATATTTTAGTATATCTTCTATCATTCCATCTTATATCATTCCTAATTTTAGCATTTTTCTTCTTGATCATAGGGTAGAGATGGTGCACACAACTCCAATTTCTAAATAACCTCATAGGAGTATGTTTATGGATCATGATATGACTAGTCCCTATCACTTTTATAGATACCAAGACCCCTCTAGACAACTTATCCTTGAGATGTTTTCAATTGTCCTTTAGCCTTCTATGCATCCTGCCCCTCCGTCAGTAGAGGAAAGTTTGGATACCATTACCACTCCTTATATAGTCTAATATCTTCTTATTTATCATACTATTACTCCTTTAGTCGAGCCTTTTCTAGTCTCTCCAATAACCCCACCTTCTCTTAGTGATGGTTTACTCTCTTTAACAACAACTTACTCCTTTTCCCACTAAATGGGCTGATCAGATTTATTGTGATATTCATAAAGTTATCTATCATTGGACTCAAAACTATTAACTTTACCAATCTTCCTCAACTTTCATTTCCATTCTTATTTTGATTACACCCATCAAGTCTACTCACAAGTGTATCTATTACTTCCAAAACATACATAACCATTCCTCCAAACATTGTCATAAGTTATGATAATACATCAACACCTTATGTCCCACCACTACTTAGCCATAATAAAAGGTTATACCTCCCCCAAAAGTGTTACTTTAGTATATTCCCAAATATGGAAAGGTATATTATCTTTGGCACTAATATAATACCCATTACACTAATTAATTTTGTTTAATTTAGTAGTATCTCAAAGATCATCTCCTAACCATTTTTGTACCTTCTATCCTTCCTACCATAAGTAGTTATTCCAAGAAGGATCCCACTTCTTCCCCTATATCTCCACCACCTATGGTCCCTTATCTACATATTATTTATCCACCTATGACTCCCTCACCCATGGACCTTCCCTCACTTGTGGATCCCTCTCCATTGGTGACTCCTTCACCTATGGTCCATTCTCTACTAGTGACCCATTCATATCCCAGAGAATTCACTACCATGAATTCTCATGAGCATCCCATACATGATATCCCTCATCAGTAAGATCCTTTAGGCACTCCTACATTTTCTATCAAGGAGATTCAACATGAAGTATTTTATCAGGTTTCACTAAAGATCAATGAGATCGTAGATATAGTTCACATTTAACTTCATAAATACTTACTAGATGTTATGGATAATGTGTGTGGAAAAATATATCATTACTTATGAGCACATGCATGGTGTTCATATATTTCATTTGGATTGGATGTGTGCTCCAACTTTGCATTTATCTATTTCATATTATTTGACATTACGTTAAATACTTATCTATCTTATATGTTGACTTTTGTTTTGTACTTCATATTTATTATATTTTCATTATTTTTCTTATATTATCTTATGGGTTATTTTTCATAATTCCTCTTCAATTAATTTCTTATGATTACATTTTTATTTTTCATGATTATTTGCTATCATGAATAATTATTATTGTGAATTGCTTATACAAACCTTGCTCCATTTAGTCATTGCTTCTTTAACATGTGATTAGTTAGAAAAAAATCCATCTCATTCTAATCTCATTTTATTGGTCTAATTTTGATCTCCTTTCTTCCCGTTTATCCCCTTTCATAAACTAAGCATACACAATGTTGATACTTTAGATAACATGTTGGTTCATAATTAAAACTAACTATTTTAGTCACTCATATATTTGGATACTTAGATTCCTTTAGCCAAATACTAAATCTCATTCATGTATATCACTCTATCTCTCATGACTGTTCATTCCAAATCCATATGGAGGAGGAATCTTAAAATCCATAAAATATTCAAAAGCCAAATCATTTAACAAAAGGCAATGATCTAAAAGGCAAATTTCAAAAGTCAAATCACATTAAAAGATATGATTCTAAGAACATCTCAATTTTATAATAAAATATCAAACTCCATAGTTGGACTCATGATATATCCAAGGTTCATTGGGGTGTGGTAGGCTAGTAAATTAGAAAAGGGGAATAAAAAAGTCTTTTCTTGCTACATACTTTCTCATGCAAGTAATCAATCTTCATAGTATACTGATAGATAGATAAGGGGTCCTAAAAAATGTGGAACATGTTATGGGAAGGTAAGTACATTTTACTTTTAGTATTAAAAACGTCTAATATTAGTTGATCTTAGTACCACACTTATTTTCCTATGTAGCTTTGTATTTATAGCGAACAAATATCCTTTTTATATTGATATCCATTAGTCTCTTCTCATTTCCTTATTATGCCTCTTATCTCCTAAGGTCTTCTCATAATATGCCTAAGTTATTATTCTTACATTCCCTTTTTAATTCCCTATAATCCTAAATATCTCCCCTTGAGAAATATTTTTTTGTTCACTGATCACTCCCCTTGGAGATTCCATATGTGAGTTGCATTGTAAGACCCTAGACATGAGCTAGCTTTCCTCATAAATTACCAAAATTTTCACATTTACCATTCCAAAACATCCCCTTTTACAATATTTTCACATTATTTTCCACCTCATTAGTCTTCTCTTTGTGAGTTGTAGTGTAAGACCATGGATATGACCTAGCCTTCCTCAAAAAGATTTCCAATATCCAAGTCACAATGAAATTACATGTGTCAACTATGAGATAAGATGTGATTTATGAAGATTTACACGTCTTTGACATGATTCCCATCTTGATTTAGTATGTTTTATACTTCATTAATCTTTCACTTTTATGCTCTTATTTTATGATTGCATGTAAGACTCCCAACATTTTTTTTAAGTTTTTCATACTTCCCAACTTGAATTAGTGTGATTAATTTAAGACCATTTTACCAATTTTGTTTCTCTTTTATATTTCCCAATGTGATTTAGTATGATTGATTGACTTAATTTATTTGTTTTTATACAATTAATCATTCACATGCTTTCCATTTTTTTACATTATTTTCATATTTCCCAATGTGATTTAGTGTGATTTTAATTATTTTAATTTGGAATCTCTCTTTCTCATGGTTTAAAAATAAAATTTTACCCGATTGTTTACCACATTTTTGGTTTATTATACTTTGTCATATTTTTTATTACACATTTCCCATCACGATATTGTGTGTAGTGCATTTATTGTTGATTAATTAAAATTTTCTAAGTCTTTTTTGTCTATTTATTTTTAACCATGTATGTGTACTAAATAATGCTATAATAGAAAACACAACACATATTTCTTATAGCATATACAAAAAAATAAAAATACATGTCCTAAAAATAAATATATCCATACATCCACAACCACAACCAAAATACAAACCATAAGATCAACATACAACTTTCAAAATATATATCATATGTTTTAATAAAAAGTACAAAAATACATCACTCTAGCTCTAAGGTTGGGTTCCATCATGTCTATCCCCTAGATTATCCATGATAACCATAGATGCCTCAGACTATCCCCTTTGAATAGTGAACTATATAGAGGATTTCCTAGATCTTAAGCCTACTACCTATTCTTGTAGGTTGTCCACCTGAGTCTATACCTATCCTAATTGGATAGTGGTAGCCATATGTGTAGCTCTTTTCTAAGTCAAGGCCTACCATTCATGTGCCTCTCCTTATCCCACCCTTATTGGTGGTTGTATCCCATCTTAATGTTCATGTAGTTTCCTCATGACCTCCACTACTAGTCTAAAATAGTTCACCTAAGCTAGGGTAGATGGTAACACATGATCATCTAATGTGGTAGGGTGATATGGTGTTATCAACCCAACCTAAATATCATGGTGTGTTCCCATCTCCTGGTATCCCGATTTGACATCCTCTTCATTTTGAGGATCTTCAAAGTTAAAAAAAATATTATATCACATATACATCTATACTCACATACAACTCGTATTCTATCTCAAATACAATTAAAAATTGCAACATTTATTACCTATCCTAGTTTCACCAGTCATTATCTCCTTGTCTACTTATCCACCAATCATGTTCTCTTCATTAGATTATCCCCAAAGTACCTCATCCATGATATGACTCATAATAAAATAAAACCCTACCATCACCACCCATACACATCTCAATCCTTGCCTTAGTAGTGCCTCTATAGACTAGATATACCCTGAGCTTACTAACAAGTCATCCTAGATGACCACCCTTTGTACTCTATCTCACCTTTAGCATTTCCATTTGTGGTGTGACCAAGTTGGTCACTAATCCTATTTCAGTGCTTTTTATGGTACCTATGGTACTCCTACATCCACATCCATTCCCTCTCCTCCTCTAATAGTCAGCTATCATGCTTGACTAGTCCATGATCTCACATGCCATGATCTAATATCTAATCTTTTGATTGGTGCTTCTTATCCTCCTTTTCCTCTCAACTCTCTCACATGCCAAGCCCAAAATGTAGGCACTAATATAGTAATTATCAATTTAGGGATTCCAAACTATCCTAGCAAGCATGCCGTTAGATGTAGCTTTACCCACTAGGTTTAGTGGCCCATGATCTACATTCATGCTAACCCTAACACCATAGTCACCCAACTCAATCAAACTATCACAATGTGTGCATAAGGCTATCATATAATATTTAGTCATGTGATTATCTATATTAATTACATGTGTGGCACAATCTATACCACCTAATCTTATCTCCATATAAAAACTTGAGGTAATAGATCATCTAGCACATGGGGCAACCCATCTAGCCTATACATCAAAAACATTTGATATATCTAGGCACTCAACAATACCACTAGCCCCATGGTCTTCTTCCCTCTAGATATCATCCCATGTTTATCATGCATGAGGTAGACCCAATTGATAGACCTAAAATCATAAAATTCCCCATTATCCAAAATGGACTAACACAAGGCTATCACATACAATGGTACCTTGCCATCTAAATTGTGACACAACACTCATATTATCAAAATTCCTATCATATACTTTTAGATGTTTAGAATCTATGTAATATAGACATCAAAGAGACTCTCCCTCAATCCTAGATAAATCTTATCTGAGCACGTATCCCATCAAAATAATACTCATCTATCCACTTGGTCATTCAGTGTCCTAATGATCATTGGTTCCACCCTATAAGAAGTACAAATAATGCATGGAAATCTTCTAAAGTGATACCAATCTCTATGGCATCCCCATCTCTTCCTACCCAATAGCTCATTTGATCCCTAGTGTCCCTAAAAAAATTTTAGGGTTCATTCTGGTATCTATATTTTTTCTAATTAAAAAATTTATATAATTTTTTTTAAAAAAATAAAAACCTTCAAAAATTTTAAATTTTTAGTTGTTTACTTGTTCAACACTCAATGTAGCTGCTATGGATCCTACCCATCTCAGCTATCATCTCCTCGCCATATTGGCTCTTTTAGTTTTCTCTAGGTCTCTAAAAGATATATTCTTTCTCAAAATTGTAAAAAATAATAGAATTATTTTTCACCCTATTTATATTTTCTATTTACAATTATTTACCCTTCAAAAGTTTACCATCAGATTTCTTATTTTGACCATATCTTTGTTTCTACTAACTCATTTTATGAACTATAAAAATTTATAGAATATTGATGTCATAGATAATTTTTCTAACTATTATACGCCTATATTACAATTTTTTTGATTTTTTGTTCTTTTTCACTAATCTCTACAAGTTCACAAAATGTTCTTCACAATGACACATTCACATCTCTCACATCCCCTTTTTTATCTTTAGTACTAACGTAAGTAAAGGTATTTGTTTTTCAATTTTGTCCTTTAATTTATCTTATTTTATCATCACTGCACTTTATTTAGCATCATCATTATATTTCTTCATGTTATTTTCCCATAGAACCATCCCATATTGTACCTATGTGACACATGATGAACTTCAAGTGGGGAATATGTATACACATAATATTTTCAAATTTTTATCAATTACTAATTCTCTCTATCTTTTAGGAGCCCATTGAGTCTCAATCTATTTGATTTTATAACTTAATGGGTACACTGAGAAAGGGGTGGGTAGACCATTGGTGTTTCATAGGATTTTTGTCCTTTTTGCCACTTGATATCTACACACTTGTCTTCTAAAAACCATTCCCCTAAGATTAGCCTTATCTTTTTCACACTTTTCTAGCCTTTTACCACCTTAATTATCGTTTTACTAACCTAAAACCACTTTTGATAGACTATATGACTATGTCATCTATGTTGACCTTGTACTCTTATTGACAAAACTTATTTAGGGTCTAGGTCAGCGCCTGACCAACCTAGTGTATGACCTAGTGAGTTTTTGTCAATAACAATACTAGGTCGATCAGGTCAACCCTTTTAGCAAAAAATTTTAAAAGGGTTTAGGGTTAGGATCACCTATATAAACACAATAATTTTTCCATTTTTAAGAGAAGATAAGAATAAGTGAGATATATTTTGCATCTACTTATCCACCATTCTACTTGATGAACAAGATTAGGGTTTCATACTTTCTTTAGAAATAGAGATCTTGTCTTGTGGATATGTATCTTGGATGCATTTACAGGTTATTTATCCTAAAGATAATTTATACTTATCATCATCATCCTTACATACCAAAATAACCTCTTGTAAAACACCTTATCCAAGGGAGAGATTAAGGCTCAGTGGGTTCATCTTCAAAGGTAAGTATTCCTAACTTTGTTCCTCATTTGTAAGAGTAGATAGATATGCATTTTCACTTATCTTATATGCATTAGGATTATGTATACATTTATATGAGTATATATTTCTTATGAATGTTTAATTTTGTTGTTTATTATCCCTACTTTGTGCCAAAATCTTTGGTGAGCATTAGATTAGATTTTTAATTTACTTGTAATTAGTATAGTGAATATGAAACATAAGACCTAGTTAGGGTTATTGCATGTTTTTACTTTATTTTAGGATTTTAAACACTCCCTAGTGATATTATTGTGATAAGAGATCCCCTAATTTGGTCTAACAAATCCATATTGGTCATGTTCTCAATTATCTAATGTATTCCCAATTAGAAGTGTAAGTAGGATCTATCTTTTTCGAGATAAGATTGACTTGTATATCTGATGCATTTATTATTGAATATATTGACCCTCATTGATTCTTATACAAGTGAGATTTTATTATTCCATTTTAACCTTGGACATGATTAGAGACTCACTTTAGATATGAAAAATCTTTGAGTAGTGAAATCCAAAGATTGGTGATATTTTTATCTCAATCAATAAAATGAATGTAGGTCTCTTATAATTAAATTTGGACCTCATATATATATTTTCCTTTTGTATTCTTATATATATATATATATTAAATAATCTTACTTGAATGGTTTAGTTTATCTATTATTGGATTAGAGTGCCAACCTATTTTATTGATGGCATCATACTAAGAAACTCCATGACAAGTTCAAGGTAATATACATTGGACCCTAATTTTGATCTGTAGATATGTAGGTTTCTCTAGTTATGGTGATGGAATTGAGTCTATGTCATAGGATAGGTTAGGGGTGTCTCTTGAGCATCCTTCATGTTAGGATTAAACATTGTTGTTTATCTTAAATACATGAATAATATTAATTAAATGATATTTATATTTACTTATGATTTTGGTTAATATGTTTATATATTAATCTTGTTGTGATTCAATGTTATCTACCTCAAGATTATTAAATGTTTGTAAACTTATCTTATTTGTGTTCCCCTAATAGAAAAGATGTGTAGTGTTTTAGGAGGAATCTCCCTTGATGAGCCTTAGGGAGATAACCCTTTTATAAATTAATTGTTTCCCTAATTTTATTTGTTTTCCCTTATGTGTTTTGAATCAAGATATAACTTTTAATGTGTTCATGATCTAGTAAATCAATATATTATAATTAAATTAGACCACGTATTCATACCATAATATTAATTTGACTTGTCCCTCTTCTCTAATAAGGACATTAAGTAAATTATTTCATAAACTATATTTGATCTTAAAATCACTCTAATGTGTTTGTATTTTGATTCCCAAGGAATCCTTGTGGTAGAAAGTAAATGAAATTAAATAAATTTTCAAATTATCTAAATAATTATGTTACACACTCCTTTCTAACACTGGTAAAATTTCACTATATTTAGCATCTAACTAGTTGCGGTCAATAATTAATAATCATTTAATTAAGTTATTAGAAAAAATATTAAACTATACATGTTTTTTCGATAAAATGTTTTGGGCTTGACATATAATATGAAATGAAATGTGGTAAAAAAAACAAGAAAGAAATAACAAAGTGACAACATATTTATAACTACAATAACAAGTTTATATTATGCTAATTTATGTACAATATGAGATATAAAATGTTGTTTCTAAATCCTTACAAACTCTAATTTTATATTTTTTAGTTCAATGTATTGCTTAGCCTAAAATTAAAGGAAATTTACATTATTATATAATATAAGAAGATGAAGCATTGGTTGAACCATAAAATTAGTTGGTACTAACTAATTAATAATTGATATGTGTGGTAGCATCACTAATTGCCACTAATATGAATTTTTTACTATAATACTAGCATTTTAAGGGTTATGTAGTAGTGAAATCACTTCGTGCATAGGTTTAAAACCTATTTAAGCATCTACTAATGTAACCATGAGGTAAGACAATAACTATGATAATATGTGGTATGAATTAGTGACCTAGATCCTCATGGATCAATTACCCCTTCTTAAATATAAATGGTCCCCATTAATTTTAGTTCCAAAAGTAGATGTGGAAATAAATTGGAAACATGTACATATATAAACAATTTTCCTTGGGAAGGCACTTAACCTTATTTGATGAAATAAAAGAGATGGATCTCTTTTCAATGTGTATGTTTGACCTAAGCATAAATTAATTGATTTGATTCTAATAGAAGACTATAATATGGATTTATATCTATATATTTGATAGTCTTTATAGTATCTAAAGTATCTAAAAAAAGGTGGAAAGTAATGCCACAAGAATTATGCATTAGATACTATATGAAACCCAAGATAAGTTAGAATATTGAGCTTGAAATAATTATCTCCTATTTGTTAGGTGATGGTGTAGATCCCAAATGAAAATTTGAATAATCTTATAGTAAGGTACTATCATTATTTATTTTTACAAGTGTATATAAACTCAATCACTAACTTAGAAGGTGTGTGCTATCTAATGATTTGCATGTCATTGCTTGTACATTGAGTTTGCCTATTGTGGAATGGTTCTCACTTGATGTTGAAGTTTTTTAATGTGATCAATGAATTAAAAAAATAATTCAACTTTTTTTTGAGTTGAAGTATTTTTTATTATTGAGGGTAGAATAGGATAAGCTACATTGATGGGTTCCAAACCTTGGAAACCCAAATAAACTTGAAAAGGGTTGTACATAGTAGAGCTATGTAGAGATGTATTGTCATTATGTTGGATGAATGGAATAATTTCACCCCAAGTGTGTTTATTATTGATATTTTACAATATTATAATATGTGATATCATCCTATTTACCACTTCCCTTTTTCTATTAATTTAGGGATGAAAAGTGGTGGACTTATTCATCATAATGTCTAACATAAACCAAAGTGATTTCTATAAATAAAACAAATGTATAGTTTGTTTATCATACAAGATAGATTTTTGTATTAAAATATATATAAAGAAATAATTAAATTACAATTAGTTTATTTATATATTTGATATAGCTTTCTTACAAGGTATTATAATTTCCATCTTTAATAATCTATCAACTAAGACATAATTGCAATCATCACCACACTTGGTAGTAGATTAGTATGAGAAAATGTCTAAGGAAATGGATTAAAATGGTATTTTTTAAACCTAAAAACATGTGCACAAAATTTTCTTTTTTTTTTACCAACTTGGGTATGGCACATGTGGTACATGACATGTTGTATTTGGAGACATCATACATGAGATGTGGCTAGTCTAAATACTCTTGAAACATTGAAAGAGTCTTTCAAGTCCAAAAATTTCCTAAAACCTTATTGAAATGATCCTCCCATATTATTTTATGTCTCTCTACCTCATGAAAAATTCATAAATTCCCATGATGATATTTAATTCCATCCATCAAGTATATATATGGAACTAAATTACTACAGACTAAATTTTGATAGATGTATACAAAATCCATGCTAGATGGATATAATTTTGACCATGTGTTATATTCATGTCCACATTTATTAATTACATAACGAAGATTTTGAATTGAAGGGTGGATCAATAAATATTATGCTAGATTGGAAACTACCTTCTTGTACTTGATGTTTGGATGGAAATTTTGAAGATAAGAAAATTATTTATGACATTGTCCTTTATACAAGTTTTTATGCATATGTAATAAATTAAGAGGATTGTGATAATTATGTATCATAGTCTCCTTACCTAATATATAATGCTTATAATTATTATATTCTTGAACAATAGCATAGATTAAATGCTCATATGTTGAGTAGTTCCTTACTAGTGTGATGAAATTTCCACTTTGGTACATAAATAGATGACCATGTTGAGTGAGGACTTCTCAAAGTGAAAATATAGAGGCATTTATATTAGTATTAAATTATTTATAAAGGTTTCGTAAATCAAGTATTGGTGTAGAATAGAGTCTATGTCTCAATTCCTTAAATGTTTTTTGTTGTGTGGTGGTCCAGTTGAAATTTTATTGATCATCACCTTAGATCACTTAGTTTAAGGTCCAATTAACATGAGAAAAACTAATTAAAAATATTTGGTATATATTTTCCAATCTTATGAATTTGTGAATCTCTATGATATTCTTTGGTTATGGCCAATTTTAGATGACTTGAAACTTGGTTGGGTCTACATTTATTCCTTTTGTATCTATAATGTATCCCAACTACTAAAACTATGGCATGTAAAATGAACATTTTTCATGTTTGCATATATATTTTATTTCTAAAAAGTGTCAAGCACTTGATTTATATGTCAAAGATGTCCATATAATCTTTTGTTGAAGATAAATATGTCATCAAGGTAGAATACAATAAATGAAGTAGTGAATGACCTTAAAATATCATTCATCATCTACATGAATGTGGCTATGGCACTGATCAAGCCTAAGGGATAAAATAATCATTTGAAAAAACTTTATTTGTCTTTAAATATTGTCTTTCATATGCATGTAAGATCACCATGAATTTAATGATACTTAGACTTAAGATCTACCTTATAGAAATATTTTTCACAATGGAGATAGTCCAAAATATCCTCAATCCTTGGAAGAGGATAGTAGTTTTTAAAAATTATATTGTTAATTGGTTGATAATCAATGTAGAGACTCCATGTACCGTCATTATTTAGTAAAAAAAAAATTAGGTTTATGCAATGTAATGAGTTGGGTATGTTATGTCCTTTGTCCATGATTTCATGGACCTACCACTTGATTTTCTCATTTCATAGAATGATTTGCATTATAAAACAAAATTAAGAAGTGGTAGTCTAGGGATCATATCAATAATATTCTTTACCAAATAATGTGTAGGCACTTCTTTTGGTAATTAGAACACATCCTTATATTATTAAAACTTTAAATATAATGTTTTTTATGTGTTGATATTAGAGTAATTTTGGTAACTGTATATGTCACAAATAACATTTTACATTCATATATTACCATCAAAACCACAAACTTAATACTACATGTGTCTACATTATTACACTACTTAGTGCTAATGAGTGATATCTTTGGAAACATTTTTGGTATACACTATCTCAAAAATATAGCATTTATGATAATATTTCTAGGATTTGATTCATATACTACATGTTAATGATAAAGATATGGTTGACCTAGTAGAATATCACATACCTCTAATGGAACAACATGAGAAAGGATGTATATTGAAAAGGCTTGTTGTACACCACTTGACACTATTAAGTGATGTGTTTCTTAGATCCCACATTGAACCATTCAATGGAGTATGTAAATGGGTGAGGCATTAATTGCAATTTTAATCTTCAGACTACTTTAGGAGAAATCAAGTTATTCTAACTTTTATTTTTAATGATATAATGTACTAGTTAGGCATTTATCCACAATTGAGAATCAAAGTAAATTTTGTATTTTTATTTTTATATGAGTAGAATAGATGTTGTGGTACCTACCATGGTGTTATGCTCAAGTTCAATGATATTTTTAAATTTATATGATGATGTGATGACAATAAACATTACCTCAAGCTATGTAAAAAGAGTTTTCCTAGTGATGAATTATTCATTAGAATGATTGCTTGAATTGTGAATTGAACACCATTTTATAGTCATGGACTACTTATTTTTATCATCTAAAATATATTTATTAATTTTTGGATATTTTTTAGATTTATTTCTTGTTTTAGAATTATGATTTGAATATTTAGACTATTATTTGGTCTGGGACATTCAATCCTTTATATTAGTATTGGCCTTGGCCTTTGATTCAAACTTGAAATTACATCTTTAGGCTTATTTAATGGAGGAGCTAGTTAATGAATGTATATCTAACTGGATGTGAGTTATTAATCCTGATCTATACTTTAGAAAAGAATAACATTTAAATATTGAATCCCAAGTTTGGACACAAGGGTATGGAAGGTTTACAGGTATTACTACACAAACTAATCTTTGCCTTAGATCAAATAAGATAGTTCAATGTAATGATCATCATATCTTCCAATAGGTTAAAATGTTAATTTGAGTTCTTCTAAAAAACCATTCCTTGCGTCTATAAGTGTGTCTAAATTGAGATTTTTTTCATGTGTAGTGCAATAATTTTCCCACCATTTATTAACTAATAAAGAAAATTTCAAAAGATAAAATGTGATATTATACTTTTCAAAGAAGTGATTTACTATGAATTATTAATAAATGAGGTTAATATAATTATCTAAAGCATATACATAAAATCTACCTCCAAACATATGGATGTCTAGATTGACTTGTACCTTGTATGATGTTTTTGAAAATGGTCAATCAGAATGATAGGTTTTTTAGGGAAGTATTCTACTTGTAAATGAGTGAAAATGATTAAAAAAATATTTTCTCTTTCACATGCATGATGTTATTCCAAATATTCCCTTTTTTATCTATAATGTATCCTCTATCATTTTTTGGAACATCTATAGAGTTGGTGCCATTGTAGATTTGTCTCCCATTCAAGTAAATAAAGGAAGGTGTGATGAAGGGATCAATACTTCACAAGTATTGATCCATAACTTTATGTAATTATACCTTTTATGTGAGGGAATAAAATAATGATAAAAACTCAGAAACACCATGACACCATTCAAGGATGACATGATTGTTTGAGATTGGATACCACTAATATATAGTCTAGGAGGAGACTTGGTGGACAACCTAATTAATGTGGATTAAATAGTTATATTCAGAAGTGATTTATTGAATGAAATAGAATATGAAATGTAATGCAGTAAAGAAACAAACAATAAATAAAAAATTTAAAATAGATTTAAAGGTGTAATAATTTTTTTGTATTATGCTAAATTCTAGATAATCTAGGAGACTGGATGTTCCTATCAAAGAATTCCTAACTCTATTATTATATGGTTAAGCTCAATGTATGGATTAAACTAAAAATAATGGAAATGTACATTATTAATAATTTAAGAATATGAATCATTGGTTGAATTGTTACAAAAGTTGGTACTAACTACTTCATAACTAAATAATGTAATGACATCACTAAATATCATTACTGACGAGTTGTTGACTATAGTAATGACATTGTAAGGGTTATGTAGTAATGTAAATTTGTATTTGAATGGAATAAATTTTCACATAAGAATGAAACCTACTGACATAGCATGACGCTAGACATGAAACTATAATAATATGTGGTATGAATTAATGACCTAGATCCTCTTAGATCAATGCATATATTATATGTTTTGAGATATATATTCTTTTTCAAATGATATATTTTATTCCATACATTTTAATTTATAAAAAATATAATAAATTTAAGGAGGTTCTACATTATTTGGTACCATTATTTCTTTCAATGCCACATTAATTAGATATTTATAAGTAGGCATTGTCTAAAGTAAATATAATAAATCAATCTCATCATGGGTATATCATTGCCTTTGGTTGTTCTTGTGGGAGGTGGAGGGGGTTTAATAAGGTTTTGTGTAATATAATTATTTATTCATTATCTTCACTTAGTGATAGCCATACACATATTTTTCATTTTATAATAAGATATTAAAAGATTTGGAGATTTTTCATTAAGTATATGATCCATATTTAATTTGATACACTTGATTAAATGAGTGTTAAATAATTTTCCTAATTAAGGTAATACAAAATGTAATGGAAAATAAAAAAGTTTGAAATGATAAATGATCATATAAGATAACCATATATTTATTTACAATTATGAGGAACATAAAACTAAAATTTATTTACTAAAAAAACAAAAAAAATTATGTTGTATTTTAGTGGATTCCCTTGCAATATAAGTTTCAAATAAAGTTATTCTAGTGTTATAAATAATATCCTAAGTCAAATGAAAATTATTTTAGTGTTAGCGATTAGATGGGAGGTCAAAATAAAGTTCTTTAATATTAGATTTAGATCTAACGTTGAATAAAAATTATTTTAGTGCCGAATGTTCAAGAATTTGTCTTAAACACTAGGATAATTATTTTGAAGAAATGCCTAAATAAAAAGTGGGTTCACTAAAAAAACTTATCAAAAAATTTAATTAATGTGATGATTAACCCTAATTTAAATAAAATGAATGAAATTAAAGAATATTATTGTAAATCTACTTGTAACAAGTATAATGAA
Source organism: Torreya grandis (assembly GCA_037957365.1). Lineage (NCBI taxonomy): Eukaryota > Viridiplantae > Streptophyta > Pinopsida > Cupressales > Taxaceae > Torreya > Torreya grandis. The sequence continues at coordinate 422,489 of JARHVA010004466.1, forward strand.
ATTAAAATATTAGATTCAAAAAAGTGAAATCAAATGAAAGAAGACTAAATATGATCACAATGAAAAAATTTAGTTTTTAATTATCTAATATTTAAGTATGTGAAACTAACAGATGAATGGAATTGATAAATAAAAATTGACTTTTTAAGTGTACAAAGATTGAGACTAAAGCTAATGAAGGGAAGAATCATCCTACTTGGTATAGGATCAAATTCCACTATTGTCCAAAGTTGTTTGATGTTTCCATTTGTTGAAAAATTAGGAATCTCAAGTCATGAATACTTTAAATATCTTAAATCATGCATGTGTGTAGAGATTTGACCTTTTAATCTGTACAAAATACCTAGAAATGACTTATTCAAATTGGAAACACTAATAGAGCTTCCAATGACTAAGAACCTAAAAATAGAGAAAGGGTAAGTCTAATAGGCTGATGTGACCCCAATAACCCATGCTATGATTGAATACAACCTATGCGTCCAATATTCCTAAGAGGGAAATCAATCTCATATAGTTCTCCCCCTTAGATTATTTTTTTCCAATGGTACTCCTTTGACTATATGAATGCATATATATATGGATTGAATAATTTATCATTTTTTTTTTATTTTTCTTAGATAAAATAGGATTTTGAATTATTTGAGGAATAATTTAGATTATAAGATTATAAATTGTTAATAGGGAAGTTTTTCTCAATGTGTAGTAGTGTATGTGTGCCTTTGTATTTGAATTTCCAAGTGATTACCAAGTGGTATAATAGGTTATTTATGTGTACCTTTATATAAATCCAAAAGTGGAAAACCTCATTCTCCATATCCTATAAATATGAAGAAAACTATAAGGGAGGGTTAAAATTTAAAAATTGATTGTTACAAGCACTAATGAGAAAAACTTCCCATAAGAGATAGAAATTTTTGTTACTATTGTACCTTACTAGATGTTTTGTCCTTAATGGAAACCTATGAATTTTAGGTTTATTTATGCCCATATAAATTCTTAGAGGGGTTTTTAGAAGCTATAATATGTATGGATACATTATATATAAATTTATAAAATAAATAGGTCCAATGGGTGATTAGTATAGGGTGAGGTGATCATATAGGTAAATATTAAGTGCTCAAGTCAATTAAAGTGAAATAGGGACAAAACTATAATTATAAATTAATCATGATCAATTTGAGTGACTAAAAAAACAAATACTTTACAAATTAAAATTATATTTTTGGCATAAACCAGTCATTCTAATGTTGGTGACATGATAAATTACCCATAGAGTTCCATATTTATACATATTAGTCTAAGTTTATTTCTTATATGTTATCTATCTATAATGTATCAAAAAATTACTAATAAAGTGTATTATATTAATTTCACATTAAGAGGGAAAATCCTAAATCTCTTAAATAAAAACTTATTCATAAGGAGTAGGCCTTATTTAAGTCTAAATCACCTAAGCTAATTCATTTTTTTCCATTCTCAATAGTTTAATTATAGATTATAAGTTTCATCCCTAATAATATATAACTATTGTGTGCATAAATTTAAAGGGAAAAATTACATATGATTTTATTTTCTTCCTTGTATATTAGATATCTAGGCAACATTCATCCATTCATTAGGGAGTGGTTTGGTTCAACTCAACCCATCACTAGTTAACCTAGTGTCATAGGTGAAACTAGGGTTTTGAATTGAAAGATACAATATTATATATATATTACATACACAATAAGATCCTGATAATGCACATGGAGATATTTTATAAGTAGGTGCAATGACATGTTACCAAAGAGTGATGCATATCTTACATGGATGATCTAAAATAAGGAAGATACATACTTATGGCACATGAATCTAGATCTTGATGAAATCATCTATGTAGATAAAAATATTCATTTTCCTAATTTAAGTGACACTAGATTCAATTTCATCCATTTCTTACACCTATACATAATCATAGACTATAACATATAAATAACAAGCTATGTACCCTAATACTCATAGTATTTTTCATTATTATTAAATTATAATTATTCAATCGTACTCTATTTTAACATTAAAATATGTGTGTTATTGTTATATATTATAAAATTTGAATTTATCTTAATTTTTATCATGTTATATCACATTCATCAGGAAATGAGGTAAAATAGATATACACATTTGGTAATATATCTAGTAGTAAACATATTAAATGATATGAATAATTTATTATAATAATTTAGGATAATAAATTATATATAAAACCATAAATGACTTATCAAATATAGAAATTAATAATAATATTATGCATGAACAAAAAATACTATGTATGACCAAAAAATATTAGGAAATAAATATTAAATTAGATATAAAATATATACACATATATATAATTTATTTATTTATATTAAATGATAGAAATATTTTTTTTTAAAACATAATTTATTTATTAAATGGTTAAATATTCAATTTTGTACACATTTTTATATTGTAAATATAATAAACATCTTTTTTCTATATATATGGATATATGTTTAGTACTTACAAATATTCAATAATATTAATAAATTAGTATATAAATTTATTAGGAATATATTATTATGATGTTTATTATTATTTATGTGTATAAATGTCTTAGTTTTAGAACCTTTATATATATGTATAATGGTTGTTACGAACCAACATCCACCAACTTTAAAACATTCTTCCTCACATCCAATGATTATTTATAACTCATTATTTGTTAGATTCACAACATTATTCCTTACATTAAATGAGTGTTATAAACATAAAGACCACCTGGTTAAAAAATTTATTTATTAAAATTAATTATTTTGAGGAGTCTATCAACCATTAAGTTTTCAATGAAAAATAGTTTTTCCATTAAAAAAAAAGGAGGATGCTATAATAATAATAATAATAATAATAATAATAATAATAATAATAATAATAATAAGTTATTTTGAATTAAAATATGTATACCTTTGTTGGAAATAAATGTTTACTAGTTATTTTGTACAAAGTTTCCACTAGATTCCTAATAATATTGTAATAACCGAAAAAAACATTGAGATAATGTAACTACGCTGAAAGGATTCAAAAGATAGATAATACAAAAAAATAATGGGACCAATAACTATGTTATAGACAACATATGAGCTAGACCAATTCATAAATCACTAATCACTTCATTAGGAAGTAATTATCCACTTGATACTCAGATAGAGGTGAGTCAATGTATGAATAATATAGTCATACACTCCATCTTGTACACTTCTTATATGACCTTCCTTGCAAATCTATCATAAACTTATAGTCTCATATTAGCACCTGTACAAATCATAAAATAGTCTTCTCCTCATAAGGTAAATCAAAAGAGTACAAAAAACAAATGCAAAAGGAGAAAATAGTTTCAACAGAAGAATCATCATATTAAGCTTGATAAATCAAGATCTATAAAATTTTAGATAATAATATGTGATTATTTTGAGGACTATTTCTAAAATCAATACAATATAAAGTATTTTTAACAAAATGCTTCACTTAGATGAGGTACCAATAAATACCATACAAAAGTGTTATTCATATGATCATTGTATCATGATCATTGTAATAATCACCACACTTATATCCTCATACTAGTGACATGATATTGAATTTAGATCTAGATTATATTCACATATTCAATCTTAGAGTTTAGGTAAGTATTATTTAGTTTCACAATGATGTATGTAGGCACATAAGTATCCATCCATCACCATCATGTTCAGAAAGAGTTCATGCATGTTTCCCATTAACCATATCTTAAGCCTTGGTTTAGGGATTAAAATATTGCTTCCAATTATTACATGTCACTTGGTTAATATGTATTAAATGTGAATGAACCATGTCATAATAGTATGAAACTCATTTTATCTCAATATTTCAACAACCATGCTTAAGTTTTGCATGTGATCATTCATAAAATTCACCACAGTCGGCATTACATTTGGGATTAGTTACTGATTGCATGAATGAGAAGATAAATAAATATTTTAGACTATTTTTAGTCTCTTTAACCAATTAAATAATTTATACCTAGTCCATAATACCATTAAGTTTACTTAATTCATCTTATTTATCTACAAAAGGAATGCTATTACTATTAATGTTAATAATGATTCATGTTAATAATTGGTAACAAATTTCTTAATCTATTCAAAATTTAGTTATCAAGACAACAAGCTTAACATACTAATTTTGACCCAAAATGCAAAATTCTTGAATATTAATTATCAATGAAATTGAGTTCCAATTACTTTAACTTTCCAAATAAGTCACTTTGGCTCCAAAATAATCTTATAATAAATTAATAACATTGCACATTTTTTTAATTGATAGATTCACTCATGATTAATCAAAATTATGATCCAATAGTTCGTAAGTGTTAATATTTTAGTTACCATAACTACTAAGCTTACTAGGCAATAGTAGCCTACTAATTATGAGGAACAATTTAATTTTTCAACTTTGTAAAGAATTAACCACATTATGAAAAATTGTAACTTACATAAAATATGATAAGTTTTAACACCTTTCTTGAAAAATTTACATATACTAATGTAAATGTTTTAAGCTCAACATAATGAATATATGTTTTTAATATCTTAAAACAAAATCATATACTTGAATACTTATAATTCCAACAAGCATCAGAAAATGATTAAAATATGGACCTCTTTATAAGATTATAAATAAATATAACATAATTAATCAAGTACGAATTATCCTTGTTCAATACTTTTTATACTTATGTATGAACATTAGTAATATAAAATCTCATCCATATATCAAATAATGATAGCCAATAATTCTATAAAATGGTAAGCTCATAAGTCATCAAGTTATGACTAAACTTTATACTAGTTAATTTCTTGTGTAAAAGAAAGTAAAATAACCATGTTTAAGGAAATGGTAACTTAATTAAAAAAATTACATTTTCCTAAGTGGATAAATAAATACATATCAAGAATAAATATTTGTGTTACATAACAGTTGTTCCTCCAACTGAATCTAAAGAATGCACTCACAATATTCCACCTTACTAAAAATATTAACTTAGAACATCAAATCACATTTTATTCAAGAGAGATAAATCAATACAAAAATTAAATCTAGAGGATTGTTATTACATAAAATCTAATTTGAAAATTTCAATCGAATACAACCCTGAATAAAATTAAACATAATTTTAATCCTCTACTTGAAATATCAATCGACACCGACCTCTCTAGTCCTAATGAGCCCAACAATAAGTGGCCCTAGACCATCCCAACCATTAGTTGGCTACGTATCTAGGCAACAAGGTATGTGAAAAGAAAGGAAAAAATAAAAAAATATAATATTGACTTTAAAAATACATTAACTTATATAAAACAAGGGGGAGAGTTCATTCACATTTTGGTTCATGAAGATTAGTGCCTTGGTACCTAATTCAAAGACTACAGCTCATAACCCGAAACTTCATATATTGAACCTCACATTCTATTAAAGTGAATAAAATGTGAACTTCATTTTATACTTTATATAGACTTTAAATTAATTTCCATTATGCTAAAATAGGTAATCTAGAATTGGAACACAATTATTCATATATTAATAAATGATAATTTAAAAGATCAAACCACAACAACTTGTTATAAAATTAAATTTTTATAAAAATAACCATAAAACCCTCGACTTCTGAACTCATAAAAAAATAACCCAAAATTTGAGTTCATGTAATAGGTAAACCACCAATTGATTCAAGGAAACCTTACCAACATTTAGGTAAATAGTTTACAGTCTAAGTGACAAACATGAAGATTTCATAAAAAATTATACTAAACTAAATAACCCAACATTCAAACATTGACTTCAAAAACAAAATAACTAGATAATGATAAAATAAACAAGAATTTTAGGTAAAAACTTCCATTATATGTTCTACCATTTTCTTCAAAAATGACTATAATCAGATTTGGAAAATGCGTAGGCTTGAATTGGTAGGCTCAACAAATTATTTCACCAAGTAATCAAAATTAAATGATGACCAAATCAAATTCAACAATAAACCTAAAAGAACATTGCACTTGAATGGAAAATAAACCCTCAAGAGGTTATTCTAGGGTCAAACCCAAAATTATACTAAAATAAAAAAACACTAATGATAAAAATAAACATTATCCATAAAATTCTCCCATGGCCACACAACCACTACCAAATCCATCACAAAAATTGAAGGCATATACTACTTAAAAACCTACTTCACAATGATTTAAGATTTTTATAAACACAACATATAAGTCTAATTTTTATTTTGCATGCCAATAATAAGATTTTGAACTAGTAGAAAAGAGAAAAATAGAATATATATACAAAGATGAAAACCTATAGGTGTTAAAATAAAATGATAGAACTTACTTGGAAGTTTGGAAATTAAAATATAAGGGTTCTAATCACCTTATCATTTTCTTCTTCCTTTTTCCTATCAAAAAACTTGATATTACTATACATTTTCTAGTTCACCTGCTAGAAAAGAAAATAATAACAACAACAACAACAATAATAAACTCCATAAAAATCTCTGCTCATGGATAACAAATAGAGCCACAAATGCAAATGATTTTTTTTGTGAAAACCTCTAGGTCATAATGGCCATTATTTTTCCACTAAACCCTTAATGATAGTAACAATAATTTTTTTCGAAAAGTTTCTCCCTCAAACTAGGGTTTAAAAATGGTGTTAAATAACCAAAATAGATAATATAACCAAGTTGAAGTCTCTCAAACCAATTCCTATAACTATGATTCAATGCTATAGTTTATAATTAATTCCACAACAAAATCAAAACAAATTCAAGCCCCATGGTAATCCAATGACCTTTTACAAGTTCAATATGTAGTCAAGTTTTGACTATGACTAAGTAAAAAATGACATGCCACCAAACGTATTAACTTACAATGCAAGCCAAAAAACATAAACAAATCCATAAAATACCAATTTAATAATCCTACATTCAACATTAGGCATCAAATAAAAATAAATACATGACTCTCAAAGAGTCTAAATCGATCAAGTAAAATATTAACAAAACCAAGGCACTCAAGACTACTCAATACAAAGGGATAGATCACCATAGTTGTTAGAGGTAAAATAATTGAGGGGGGGGGTGGAAATCAGTGATCCCAAATAATCCAACTTCAATTTCAATCCTTTCAAACTCTTAATCAATTACCACAAGCATTTATGAAGCATATACATCATTCATAACAATGAACAAGAGAGACAATACAAGATCAAGAACATAACACAAGACATATGTGGGAAACTCTCTTTGAGGAGAAAATTCAATGGAACCTATAATTGGACTACTATCCTATAATAACAATAACTAATTTAGACCAGCTATAATAGATTAAGAAACTATAATCCCTTATTTGGTGAGACTACAATCCCACAAGGTTCTACCACATCTGTCTAGATAAGTTGTAACAACAACTAGACCTTTTACAAGTTTCACCTTGCAAGGAGAAAACAACCCCTTTAGATGTTGAGAAACCATAACAACACCTATGAACACGTCCACCTTTGAATTGATGTCTTAAATACCTAATTATGGACCTCTTATTATCACTCTTGACCTTCACTCACACTCAATCAACAAGATAACTATTCTACTAGCAGAATTATGACCTATAGGTCATAAAAATAGTCTTAATATATTCTACTCATCCAATAGGTACCCACCATTTCCTTCACTTGACAAAAATATACTCTCAAATGCATATTCCACTCATAAGTCTTTTTGAAGTCTAAAAAGTAACACATTTGGTTTCACCATTTATAGAGCTAACGTGATTATCAACATATTGGTCAGCCATTAGGCATACCTTAACCCTTAAGGCATCTATCATATGAATAAAAAACTCAATGAAATATTCATAGGTTGGCCATATCATGTATGGGTCACCCTTAAGCATCGACACCTTTCAATTAGGCCCTTGTAGCTCTTATAGGTCTCATGGAGACCTATTCACCCATTTAGCAATTCATAGAACAAAAAAGCACATAGAACCACTTCCAAATGCATGGACCCATTCCATATGATCTATAGGTCCCTATTAAGATCCAAAAACCAACACAATACCCTTTTACTTAAGCACAATCAACTCAAACACATCTCTATACACATAGTCACCATGAACAAACACACAATCAAATTTTAAACCTTTGTTCATACTACATATGATTGGTTAAACCTTTATAATTCACACATATCATCCTCATGGAGTCTAAATCACTCCCCAATAGCCAATTCATCAATAAATATCAAAATAATATTTAACAATATTCTCAGGTTTCATGCATAATACACATGAACACATAATCAACTTTAATCCTTCATAACTATGTCTATCCATAATTTCATATCTTAAAATCTATATTTCAAAATTCATCTTGGATTCCTCTATCACTTTATGTTTTACACCATGAGAAAATTATGCATAGATCAAAAGATATAGCTAAAATATAGAGACTAGTTTTTCCTTTTCAAATTCAAATATTCAAATACAAATGGTCACAGTTAGACCTCAAAAACTATGCTCTCATCTCATGTCCTCACATCTTCAGATTGATTGTGCAACATTGATCTTATTTGAACTTTAATGCATAGTGTGCCAATTCTCAAACATTGAACCTATTAATAACTAACCTCATCTCATGTAATCTAGAAACTTTAACCTCATGTGCTCCATCGATCTCTTAAAAATTGTCCTCACTTTAGCAATTCTATACAACTATCACATTGACTTCTTGAGTTTAAATTGCATCATTGATCTCTATCTATATGATCACTTGATCACCATTGATCCTTAGAAGAAGCTCAGTCTTTATCTCTACTCAACATTAAAAATTGAACACTTGGCACCATCTTTATGCTTCTTAAATTTTTGGAGAAATGTGCTTTGTCAATGTTTCTCAAAATTTAACGTGTGAAAAAATGACTACATATGGGAACCTTTGCAATCTACCTAAAAGGCCAACTTTTCACAGTCATATATTTTAACTCACTAATTCACATATTCTAAAATTTGGACCATATGATCTCCTCACATATGATAATTTAACCATGTGTCAAACTATTCCTAAAACCTTCACATGTGTGAGATAATTACATTAAAATGCCTCATCAAATTTATCTATCATAGAGCCAATAATGTCAATAATTTCTTACAAGGTTAACTTTGCACATGCATATATTTTGACAAGATTTGGTGCATGATCTAAGATTTAATAAAAATTAACTAGGCACAGAATTTAACAAACCCATATGATCAAATTCTCATGAAATATACACATGTACGAGATATGCCATCACCAAACTGCTTACTCAGCTCTTTATTGCCTCATGCAAATAAATGCATGAGAGTCCAACTTTGCACATGTATATATTTTGACACATTTTAGTGAATGATATAAAATTTATTACAAATCAACCAGGGAGTAATGTGATCACAACCACATGAACACATCCTGATAAATCATCCACATGTGGCAATGGTGATGTTATCAAACTACCTACTTAGATTTTTTGACACTAGACCCAAAATGTCTAGATGACAAAAATGATCAACCAGATGAAATCCACTCATACATAGAAGCTCTCAAAGCATATAAAACATCTTATGGGCCTATTTCATATCCTAAAATCACCATACTCATCCATAAACCTCTCTAATCATGCAAACTCTGAATATTAACCAATCCTTCTTCAATCATATTAGGATAAGTATATTATAGACTTTATCATTATTACATAGACTATCAAGGAACTTCATCCACTCACTTGAACACCTCCATGACATCATCATGAAATCATTGACAACAATCCAACAATAGCCTGTAATAAATAATGATGAACAATAGATGAATAACAACATCCATATCAACATATCAAGTGATAAAATCTACATGAACACTCACAATTGAGATAACTAAGCTTAGTGAACAAATCAATAAAAGAGAAGCTAAAAATTATTTTTACATATCATGAGATTATCTCTCATCCATACACCATGTCCCAACTATCAAGATCTATAATCAACCTAACTCATGAGTACTTATCCCCAGAGTCACTAAATAGATAATCAATAGTATCTAGACAAGATAAACATATTAAATACATTAATTAATATAACTAATTCAAATAACATTTCATCTTATACTAAATTCACAAAATAGAATTCATAAAAGTATTTAGTAATCAAGTGTTACTACATACATTCATAATAACATCAATAATGAAATGAAATAAAATTGTCTCAAAAGACAACTAAACCATAGATAATCTACTTAAATCACATAATCAACCTCAACAATAAGACACAACTATAATATAATGAGTAAAATTAGTACAAATTAATTAAATAATCCATAAATAATCATAAGCTAAGTCATTAAACAATAATATCAAAAAGTTTTTAGTGAAAAGTATTTAGGGCCATGGAAAATATTCTTTAGGTTTTTAGATTTAAATTGGGCCTCCACAAGGTCAAATTCATTTTTATTTACAAAATGGTAATTAAGAACCTATCACCCATTAGATTCCTAACATTATCCTTTGCATTTGTTGACTTTTGAAAACCTAGTCTCTGTTAGGTTCACATCATTTACATTTAAAACATGTAGGGAGCCTAGTAGCTTCTATTTTCAAAATATTTTAATTTAAAGTATGTAAAGAGTATAAATTCCACTAATATTACAATATAATTATTTACATTTTATCATTTTTTGGATCCTACCAATTTTTTCACAATGTGTAATTATTTTTTATATTCATAGCAAGGCTGAAGCTATATATGTTTGTTGGAATTAAATATTTAAGGGTTATTAGGAACCTAACAACTATTATGTTATAAATATAAATATTTATGTGTGTTGATGTATCCAATGGATTCAAAACATTATTCATTATATACAATTGTTGTTAAGACTATAGTAGTCTTTAGGTTCATAATATTTATCTATATTTGTAAAGAATTGTTGGGAAACTAGAGGTTGCTTGGTTTATGGAATTCTTCTATAAATTTAATTATTTTTAGGAAACTAATAGAAACTTGATTCTGATGATTATTATTTTTTTATAATGGAAATTGTCAACCAAATGCCCACTAATTCATAACATTCTAATTTACATGTATGTTTTTGTTAATGTAAAAGACAATAAGTTTGAAACATACTTATATACATTTAGATTTAAAATCATAATTAATATTTTATTGGTTTCATAAAATTTATCATCCACTAGGTTCATGACATTATTCATTAATTAACTAATTAATATGTGGCCATTATGTTCAGAAAACACATAATTATTCTATATTGTCCACTAATTTTAAAACATTTTACTTTATGTGTACAAGTTGTTAGGAACATAGTAGCCACCAATTTCACAATATAATTATGTTCATTTAATGATCATTGGGAGACTCGTGAAAAATATTTTTTAATCATTATTATTTATATTTTATAATATTTTGTAACTTAAATGTTGTTAGGTTCACAATGTGTATTGCTTTTTATATTCAAAATAAGGTGATAGTTATTAATCTTTATGTGTGTATATTTATATCTTACTACTAGGTTTGTAACACGTGTTAGTTTTTACATTCATGAAAATATGGAATATATTAATATATACATGTGTAGATCTATATTAATCATTAGATAATTTTAGAACACTCTTTTTTATGTATCATGATTTTTAGGACATTAACAACCACTAGGTTCACACCATTCTCATTACAGTAAGTTGTTAGAAAGATAGCAGCTTCTAGGTTCACCTATTTTGTCCTTGCATTTAGGTTGTTAAAAATATATCATCTACTACTTTCACAACATGATTATTTATTTAATATCATCCTAGGTTAACTATAAATCTTACATTACCCAAAAATATTTTCAATTAGGTGAAAAATAAAACTAACTTCTTTAGTAGTGGTCATATGTTACAACCATATTGAATGTTTTAAGGACTATGTAAGTGTTATCATATATTGGAGTAAGATATATTGGATTAGGGTGAAGTTTGGTAGAATAAAGGATTGTACAATTTTGTCTAAGGTAGAGAGAATGCATGAGTTGATAACCACACATGAAAGAAGTAACACATAAAGGAATAAAGAGAAAATCATAGAATAAAATATTTTCATGTTAATATAAAAAAAAAAGAATTTGTAAGGTTAAATAGTGTGGTGGAATAGGAGGAAATTGTTTAAATAGGCTAGTAACATGAGGAAATGGAGTGTTATGACCATAACCAAGTTTGGGTTTGTGTATAAAAGGAGTAATAGAGATTATGAAGGAATAACAAATAGTTAGCATGTGAAACCAAATCATGGAATTGTACAAAGGAACAAATGAGCTTGTGAATAATCTAAGGCACTCATAGTGAAATAAAAATATAAGGTTTAAAAATGAGAATGAAGACATAAAGGGTACATGAAAAAGATAGAAAAGAAATAAAACAAGGAAATGGGGTGAAAATAGTTTATGTAGAGGTTGAGGAAATAAAATTTGATAAAATAGCCAGATACATAAACCTAAACTTAGTAATTTTAATATTCCATGTTAGTCACATGATTGACATAATAACATATAGGACAAATCTAACAAGATCTATTACACACTAATAAGATAAAAAAGAGTAATATTTGGGTGGCTCAAATTCTTCAAAAGGATATTATACTTCTAGGGTAGGTCTACATATTTTTTTATACCTTTAAAATTCACACAATACCTCATTGAATGTAGTTGTCAGTCTATTCATGGAAGACATGGAAAATATTAGTCACTAAGTGGCTATAAAAAGAAGGCTAGGGCCAAACATTTATAATTTTTCTCTCTTTAAGAGGATAATCTTCCAAGTTATAGAATAAATATTGAAAAACAAAAGGGAGATTCTACTTGACTTAAGTCTAAGTAAACTAGAGATAATAATGCTTAAATATTTAATTTCATGGAGGTATAAGGAATCCATTTATGAGAGAGAAACATAAGTCTAAGGACTAGATTTAGAGATGCAAGAGATCCATTTTAAATCTTATAAACTACTAATATCTTATAATAATTAGTTTATTAATATAAACATGAGTAATTAATATTGTGTATAAGTTTCAAGAGTGATTGGGTAAGAGTATCACTCAACTACATGGTGTAAGGCATCCTTTCAATGGAACTTTTGACCATGACTGCAAAAATGTGTTTAAGAGTAATGTTTTGAGTCTTATGAAATGTTGGTACAAATGGTTAAACCTACAAGGGGGATATGAATGAGTGAAAATAATTAAATTATAGTATCAAACATTGGTTAGGTAAAAGAGTGTTATTATCCACCATAAAAATGTGGGTATAGAGAAAGAGGTGTGACATGAGAAGCAAAAAAAATGCTAATAGAATGTTAAACATGATGAAAATATTAAAGTTTTGTTATCCACTATGAGAATGTGGTTTGAGATAAATAGGGTGACGTGGGAAACAAAATAAGTATAACAAATTTATAAATGTGAGCCAAATAGTGGATCATAGTTATTGACCATGATAAGCTAGGTGGAGAGTTAAAGAGTGGAAGTAAAATTAAGTAGAAAAATTTCTAAGGATGAGTTATGTAGTATCATAAAGGGGTATTTTTATAGTGGTTCATAAATATATACTTCCTATGTACAATTATGATAGAGAAGTACAATAGTAGGTAGTGTGTAGTGAAAGGTTTAGAAGTAACATATAAGCATACTAGTTATGGAATCATTGAAATATATATAAACATGAGGAAGTCAAGTGTGTGGGAATAAATAACATCTTCGAATCATACTATTGGGTATAATATTAAAGAGAAGAAATATATTATCCATCAAGTTTAGACTGGTAGAGAACAAGAATAAAATAATATTTTTCTAAAAAAATCTAAGATGATACATGATCCAAACTCATAGATGTCAAGTAAAGTCGAAGAGATAACCTCCATGTTCTAAAATCTATAGGAAATGATGGTGTAGGTAGATAAGAGAGTTTTCATGAAGAATTATCCCATAAAGAGGTGTATAGGAGAAAGTAGTCTACATAGGTTTTGAAGAGCATCAAGAGTTAGATTGAATATAGAGTAAAAAAAATTATTTGGAAGAGAAGAACTTAAGGAAATGATGGAGTGGGTCCTAAATGTTGAGAAAAATTTCATGATGAAGATGGTATTGGACTCCACAAAGGTGGAGTATGCACATATAAGGCTTTATGGTAAAGCAACATAGGGCTAGATAGATATCCAAGAGATTATATGAAAGGGAAAAAAAAGGGATTATAATTTACAATAGATCATTTAAAAACTAATGAATGATGTATCACATCAAAAATTATAACTCAAATGGAGAAGAATATATAAGATCTACAAGAACTTACAAATCCTCATAATTGGAACAAAGAGGAAATGATTTCCATGAAGGTAGATGTGTAGGAGAACCAATCATGGGTTTATTTTCAAGGCCATAAATATCCCTATTAAAAGTTAAAATATCCATAGATAATACTTACATTAAAATTAATGTCTATGAGAGAATGCATTGAGGATGATTTTGTGCAAGGAGGATGTATAGGAAACATATATAAGAAGTTTTTTTCATAAAATAAAGAATGAATTTTGAAATACAAGAAGATTCCTTGTTATAGTAGTGCAAAATGGGTGAAGTAAAGGTGTATATCATTAAATAAGAGTTAGCATAAGTGAAAGAAGGTTATTGTAGTCACTAAATCTAAATTATATATAACCCTAATATTATATAGTTGGTAAGTAATTCTCATGGCTATACCTTTAGTCCTCAAATCTTCTTGTTATTGAAAGGTTCACATCTACTATCTCTTGTGCCTATTAATTATCTCTTAGTCAAAACATATGTTATTTTGATGTCTACTTATTATCATCCTCTACAATTTTTGGAACTATACTTATTTTCCAGCTTCTCAGACACTTGTATCCCAACCAAACACCTACAGTGATACTAGTGTCATGTGCCAAACTAAATGTCAAGTGCCCCATAGTAATCCAATTTACAAATGAAACATATAAATATGGTTAGCTTAAGTTATTTACTGTGATATATTTCCAAAATAGATTGGTATATATATAATATCAACCCTCATTAATCCTCACCTCACATAAACCTAAAAAATCACAAGGCAACTTACAAAAAGCACTGAATAAAGAATTCAAGTAAAAATCTTCCCTATTATTTTCAAATTCAATATCATTCATAGGGACAACCCATATATAGGTATAAAGTATTGAAGGATCACTCCAAGAGCCATATTTTCTATGTTACAAGCTAGGACACTCTATGTACTTAGTTATTACACATTGCATCTTGATACAAACACAATATAACATGAAGGGGATAATTAAATAAGTAAAAGGCCCTCTTTAAAGTATTTTCTATGTAGGAAACACCCATTGACAGAGGAATCCTTGGGTCATCTTGACATCATGTGCCCACTAACCCATTTTTCCATAGTCACTAGGAATATGAATAACCATGATTTTGATTACTTTAAAAAGAGTGATATCTTTTGATAATGATTCAAATAAATTAGAGGAAAGGGAAAAAAATACCTAGAAAAATCCTACTAATGTATTCATGAAATAGTCTATGTTTTGTTCTAGACACTTAGTAAAAAACTAGGACACTAACATTGATACAAGAGTTAGAAATTAGTGTCTAGACAAGGAAAACACTCAAAACCCTAGATGAATGGAATAATTAATTGAGTGTTAGGGATGAAAGGAATATTATCAATAGTGATGGTTTAGAACTAAATATTAAATAAGACATGCTTTCCTCTAACTCTTAACCACATAGTTTTACAATCATTGATATATTTATTGCACATACTTGAATGAATTTATTGTAGATATTTTATTAAAATATTAAATGAAATAGTTTTATTTGATTAGTGTGTTTATCTATTGAACCCATTTATCATAAAATATTCTAGTGAAACTATCCTCTAACTTATTTGAAACAAACCCTGTATTGCAATCTATGGTTTGACCTTCTCCTCAAAAAAGTAGTTTTTAATTTTTTCCTTTTTTTAGATATGATTTATTGCATCTAAATATATTAAATAATTATTTCTTATATTTTTAAATTATTCATTATTTTTCTCATTTATGTGGTTTAATCCAAAATTGTATCCTTCCTCACCATGTTTAATTTTACAACAAACCCTAGGAATCCCTATTTTTTAGATAAATGATTTATAATTCTTGATGACTAATGCATTGAATATGATGACTATTATCACAAAATATTTCACCCTAGAGGATGTTTTTAATTCCTACTCTATGATTTAGGCAACATGGGAATACCTCTAGGCATATGCATTTCCTATAGTAGAAGTAGACCTATAGGTTTAAGGGTTAGCTCCTTAAATTGATATTGAGATTATTATCACCTATTCTAACTGATTATTTTTGGGAAAAGGGATATAAGTATGCATTAAATAAATATGTTCTAAGGAGGTGATACACTAGTAATATTTACACAAGATCATCATACTTATTTCACTAAGAAATAAGACTTAAAAACTAGCTTCAAAGTATACTCTAGGGGTACTCGAATGCTTTAATAAATCCAAACACACTAGATACACTCCATATGACCTGTTAAAATGATAACTTCTTACATTAGACATAAAAGGATAAGGAGAAGTAAGGATAAAATCACTAGACCTCACCATTCATCACTTTGCACACTTAGATAAGATATGTGTGAACTCAAAACCATATTTATTGTATTATTTAAAGGTAAATTAAAAGGAGGGATTTACCGTACATGCTATGGTATTATCAGATAGGAGCCAAAATGGCTAGTAATTATAGAATCTGAGAGAGGAGAGATAAGAATGAATTCCAAGAGTCACAAGAATAAGTGTCAAGATAAGATAAGGATTTATGTTTTAAAAATAATGGAATATACAATGCAAGATCTCTATGTAAAAATGTATCTCCAAGCATGAAAAGCCTTTACATCTAACATAAGACTCATCAATTGCTTGTTTATAAATTGGCTTTATCATCTGGCCTTCTATGGATAGTTGAGATCATTTCACTATGAGAAGGTATATAAAAAGGTTAAACATGAACTTTATGTTTCCCTAATCACCAAAATTCTTTTATCCAAGTGTTCTCACTACCTACAATCGTAATCACCCTTCTTTCACTCATCCTTCACACTTGGAACCAAGGTGTGCTTTAGTTTCTCAAAAAAATACATAAAAAGGATGATGTGACATTTTCAAAGTGTCATCATACCCTTAGATTCATTATTAAGACATTAAAAGGCTTGCCAATTGGAGTTATCACGTTCTCACTTGATGATCATTCTTTATTCACTATGTCATTCTAGATTGGTTGAAGTGAAGGCATTAACATAGATACTTGTGAGATTTTTTGAAGTAATAAATGTATATTATGAGTTAGGTTAGGTTTAATTCTCTCTCCCAAAGTGATATTCATATTAGGAAACCCTTTTGTACCTACAAAACATTAAAATATGTCAATAAAATCCATTTTACACCTTATCCATACAATTAGGGTAGAATCTAAATTGATGGGAATAATCCTAGTGGATTCCTCTACAAGTTCAAGGCCATTTTCATGTCAAACTATCAATCCTAGATTCCTTTCCTTCTTCATCTTTCTCATTAGGTCATTACCAAGGGTTTTAGAGGGTTTTGAGTGGTTTATCCTCTTAAGCATAGTTCATAAAATTGTGACATCCAATATTCAAAAAATTTCCACTAAATCCTTATTTATGACCCTCTTCAACATATCCTATCTCGTTAGATTGTCATGCTAGGTATCCATACATATATGATTTTCTTAAGATTACTCCTCAAACTGTCATTCATAGTATGCATACCCAATCATATTTATAAGCCAATAAATGGCTTCCATATGACCTTATCTACAAATTAAAGGTTATTGCATACCTTATGACTCCCCATGAAGGTTTTCCAATTATCTACCATTCTCACTTGGTGTTATAAGTAGAATTGGACCTTCTTCAGGTAGTAGGCCTAGTTAAGACCTAATAGGTCTAACTGCACCTATATGGATTTAGGCCATCATGTTTGGAATATAAAACTTAAGAGACCTTATCCATGTTTTTTCATGTTAAAACCAACTTCCTAAATCTTTACACAATTTTCCAGTACTCTATGTACCTTCCTTTCATAATTGACTTACTAAACCTATAGGGTTTAGTTCTCTAGGAGTGCCCTCTGTCTAAGATTAAATAGAGGGAACTTCCCCTATTATCCCATAAAAAATGATGATATGAGAGGATTATTCAAGTCATGGGGACACTCTTTAAATTTTTTCATGAATTAATCACATCAATATCCCATCCAAACCTCACAAAACCCAAGATAAACCTCTATGGAACTCATTGACTGTGTAGGGTTAATGAGTGTGATTGTAGGTTGTATGTATGAGATAGTTATTAACCTATTTACAAGTGATGATAATATAATAATATGTTTAATATCATTTTCCAATCATTCCAATAAGGTTCATTATCTAAACTTCTTTCTAAATCCTCAATATGCACCCACCTTTTGGACTGACCTAGTTAACAATCAACTTTGATTATGTTACACTCAAAAAAACATGTATGCCTATAGGTGTATACTATAGTGTTATATCTTGTGTATTTCCATAAATCCTTATTTATTTCTTTTAGTCTCATTTACAACTCATTTAAACTTGTATAATCATGCACAAATACCTATGATACATTAAAATAGTCATGTTAGTGTATTGTCAAACTATAGTTGACTATAGGTGGCCACTCTTGGTTCCAAAGGACACCTATAGATTTAATTTAAAAATTTTGACCTTGTATTAAACCTCATAGTATAATTTTTATACCTTAGAACCAAATCCAAACTATAGGTGTTTCATCTCTTATTTCACACCATGAATTTTACAAGTACTTATAGTCATACTATAGGTGAGCTTTTTGACAGAAAGGCACATTTGTAAGTGGTGATACAAGTTAAAACCCTATAATTTCACTCATATTAATGTTATTTTAAACATAAGTATGCCTCTCACTTAAATAGGATCAATTGGCATGGTGATATGTTCTTTTTAGGTGACCTTGGACTATAATGCCATTTGGAGTTGAAGATACTACAGAGAATATTGTCATTCTACAATGAGAAAATGCATGAATTGCAGACCTCCTCACATCATATTCCTTTGATAAAATTATCAATTTATTTTTCAAGGTCTCACTCCTATATTAGGGATACATGATGGAATCATCCAAACTCATCTATGCTCCATGTCTCCTTATTATATGACATCACCAAAAGTGAGCAAGGCTCTGTTTTAGAGTTTTTAAGGTAACAAGTCTCTAAACTCCTTTTCCATATGTGAACATGAGTCCTCAAATTTTCCTACTACTATATAGTTTAACCATGATTTTTAGGTCACATTAAACACTCTATTACTTTAATTAAGGTTTAAAACACGTTTAAACACCATTATGCAACACCTTTAGTTCTCTATGAGAACCAACTATAGGTGCACTTTTTAGTATACAATGTAGTGAAGGTACGTTATCAATAATGTGCATGGTTATTTTATAAAACCAACATTAAACCTTTTAAAAATTACTCAAATTGATAATTTCCACCTGTAAGGACCTTAAACCAATTCAAATGATTCACTTCAATGTGATTAGCCTCTTTTAAGGCACCTATAGGTGCACATGAATACTTTAGGACTATCTATAGAGTTAAACTACTTGTCACATTCAGTAAAATATAATTTGAATGGATTGGATTGATTTTTAATGGTTAAATATTATGTTCAACATATTTAAAATATTCATTACACCTCCATGATTATGCTCAAGACCTTCATACACTACATTCAACTGACTATAGATGGGTACTTATAGGGAGTTGACTATGTGTCACATTCTTGAATATAAATTCATTGATATTAGCCTTGGAGAGTGACATTGGAAATAATATGATTACCATGACATGAAAAACAATAAATTTAACATATCACATTCATTTGAAACCATTGTAAGAATCAAAACCTCTTCACTTGGTGAAATATGCTTGAGACTTAGTAGTGGTGATCTCAACCTACAAATTTATATGTTTGGCTCTTCCAATCACATCCAAACATGTAAAAAATTATGGAAACCATGAAATAATGTTTCAAATAGCTCTTTAAAATAATTAGAACAAGTGGTTTGTAAGGATAAGATCATATAAGGAGAAAACCTGCAGGGTGTGGAGATTGGCATATAGAAAAGAGAATAAAATTATTAAGCATGTTTAATAAATAATAGGAAAATAATATTTGGAATAATTTCATTAATGTGAATTGGACCAATTTTAATAACACCATACAAGATAATTTGACCTGAAACCTCTCCTATTGGCCATACCAAGAGAAAACCTGTTGACTAATTTTGCATGCCTAGTGGAGCGATGGAGAAGTGAAACATTTTTTTATTCATTTTTGAAACTTTAAAATAAGATAAAATGTTTAAATGTAGTTATGGAATCTGAATAATCATTTCTAAACCTTCCAAACATGCCACCACACTTGCATAGGCCATACAACTACCCAAATCCTCCTTTTTCAATATTTTTCTTGATTTCAATTAGGAATCTAAAAGTATTTCAGTTAGTACTAACATGAATAATAAGATCTGACATATTAGACTTTGAGTAATATTTAGGAAAAATTTTCTTCCAAGATAAATCATACAACCTCCATTAATGACTTAAATATGACCCTTAGGTGACATTAAATGACTTAGGACTAAAAAAGACTAGGACCAAGGTTAATAACATATTAAATGACATAAAATAAGACCATGAAACACCCTATTACATCCTAATAGACCCATATACAACTTTTATACTATAGGTGGTTGACCTATTTTGACTTGTGGTCAAAATATTCAACTTTCTTGGTGATTTCCTAGTGGTGGTATGCTTGCTATTCCAAAACTAGTAATTTAATCCTATCCATTGGGACATGGATTCACCTCTACACAAGTGTGACACTTAATTACCTTTTAAATCACACCAAAAATAAAATAAATAAACATAAAATAAGACACACTAAAGGAAACACACTCAAGAACACTAATGGAACACACACACACACACACACAACTAGAACAAATACACACACCTATCCTAGTATTTACAAGACCTCACTCTTAAGGTGAAATAAATCTTACCATAATTCAACCAAGATAAAATATGGATACTCTTTCATATTTTATAATCCATGAAATTAAACTATCATGTGAGGCGCGTTCATCATCAATCACTTGACTATGTAGATGGTGAGATGACTTACCATACCTATATCTTTTTATGCTTATAATTGGCCTATATTAAACTTTCATGAATGATATATCTTGCCTTATAAATACCTTTATTGAAGATACAAATTGATTGATCTATATCACATCTGATTAATAATATTTAATTTGTATGTTAGGAGTGATGATAGCTACCTCAAACTTACCTTCATCTTAGACATGATGTGCTTGATACATGGAATTATCAAGATTAATCTCTTTTTGTTACACCACATCTATAAATGACTCAACATCAAGATGAGGTGTTATTTACTCCTTGAACACAAAGAATTATTCCTTAACTTCTTGGGACTCTCTATGATTGTTGAACCTTGAACAGTGGCTTGGAATACACCTTCATGTTTGATTAAAAACTCAACTAACTTCTCATTAGTTTCATCAACAAATTTGATATCAGATATGAAATTATTTAAATGAGAAGTAGTATTACTTATCTGATCAAATTCTTGACATATGGCATTAATATTTGCATAAACCATCTTCTTCTTCCTCATTAATGTCATAATCAAGGGAAACTTCATCATTTTTAAGTAGAAAGACACTATCATTCTAACCATTGTTATCTATTAGGTTATTAAATCTATCATCATCATATACATAGATAAATTAGTTACCTTCAATAACTTGTGAGAAATAATTCTCAACACTTACCTCAATTTGCTCAAATTATCCTTCATGTATGATATAAGTACCAAGGTTAGTTCATTAAAAGTATGTATACAATTCATGTTCATAAGCATCTACACCATACTCATCTAAAAACAAGTTAGATATACCTTCAAGTTTTAAAGAAGCACCATCATCTACCATAGACTCTTCTTTCTCATTTATTGCACAATTCAAGTTAGATTTTTCTTCAACATAGGGTTCAATGTGGAATCTTGCTAATATCTGAGTTATTATGGTCACCTTTGTTCCATATCTTATCATAAAGGCTAAGAAGGACCAATCAGCTAAGAGGTATCCTCCTATCTTAGCTATGATATCTCTTGAAAGATATATTGTAAAATGAGTAGGCAAGTCCACAACAATAATGTCTTGGAGAATAGGAAAATAAGAACAATCATTCAAGAAAACCTTCAGCCCTTTGATCAATCATATGTCTTGGTAGGTGTACCATCTAACTAAATTAATCCTTTGATATGTGTTCAATAATTTAGGCCTAATTTGTCATCTATAACTTTTTTCATCACAGATTTAGAGGTTCTACTATCAACTATGCAGTTGTGGACTAGTTTATTAGCCACAATGAGAGTGAGGTACAAAGGTAGAGGCTTCTCAACTTTGGTATATGTTTCCATAATTTTTTTAGGGGAATTGGTAATAGAAACATGACCATTCCCATTTTTTTATGATTGAGAACTAGCATGGTTAGTAGACAACTATTTTTTCAAGAGATTTTTTTACCCAATCATATGAAGGACATCCCAGAGGGAAATGGATGCCTTAGTGCTCTTCAGTGAATCTAATGTTTGGGGTAGAATTTATTACCTTTTTTTGAGTCCTTGGACAAAATTAGGTGTTTTTATCTTGAGTAATATAATCTCTTTGAGTAGACCTTACCACACATTGATTTGTAGTAGGTGCAAGAGTGTTAGGGACTTCCATGCTTCTAGTCATGCCCTACTACATTGTAGGAGGAACAAATGAAAATTTAGGCATACTATTACCATCTCCTAAAACCATTCTATTTTATATTTTATTATCTACAATATAAGTTCCTTAGTTAAGCACATAAGTGTCTTCAACTAAAAATTTAGTGAATCAATCTCCTTGAGCCTGCCAACCTTCACTTATTTGCATTAGAACTTCATCTTCTACTAATAAAGGAGGAGTGAATCTTCCTTGAGAAACTATATATTATTCTCCAACCTCATTGGCATACATGAATTGGCATTATTTCCAATATTCTCCTTGGATTAGATTACTATGCAATGATACCATCTCTCTTGTGTTGGAGATAGAAGTAGGATTTTATAAATTGACATGCTTGTTGAAGTTAGGTTGCCCTTGACCTATCCCTCTCCCATATTTTTGAACATATTATTGATGATAGGGATATAGGTTTTGATGAGAAACTTGTTACATATGTACTGCCTAATTTGAGCCTCTAAAGCTAAGAATATTTCCTTCCAATCAATATCATCTTCTGCCTTTTTAGGAGTAGACTTTGACTTATCATTTGCATTAGGAACTTGGGAAAATTTTGGAGTAGGATCAATAAAATTAGGCAATATAGGCATAGATAATTTATGAGGTATATTTAAATATTTAATAAAGCCATTATTATCTCTAATGTCAAGTTCATATGCTTTAGGGAGTGTGAAACTACCTATGGATTATAGCATGATGATAATATCAATACCAATGGCTCTCAAGTATTTAGGAAAGACAAAGCTAGTAAGTGGTCTCATGGGGGATATAACCTATGCCAAGTATTTTGGAACCTCTAATTGAATTCATGCATTATTTCCTTGGGGGATATTTATATCACATTGAGCTTATGTATGACTAAAGTGTGGACACTCTTGTCCTTAAATCTTGAAGTTAGGAACACTCCAATGTCATCCCATGTTGTGATGCATCCACCAAGAAAATTCCTATACCAATCAAGTGCTTTCCCTCTAAGAAACATGGGAAAGAGTCTAATGGAAATGTTGACCTTGGTGACATTATGTATTTTTTTTTGCAGATATCCCTAATGTGTTTACTAGGATTAACATGGACTTCAGCTTTGAATGTAAAATCACTCTTTATAACATTAGGGGGAATTTAATCATAGGCATCAAGATGGATTGGGATTTTAGTATTAAAGTTAGGGAAGGCATGCTACCCATCCATATTTTCTTAAATTTTTTCTTCGTTCTATTTTTATTCTTGGATAGAAAAGTCTTATTGAACTTCAAAGGGTAGAATAGGTTGAGGGTTTTGAACTTCAAGAGGAAGTTCATGTTGTAGAGGTGGATTAATAAGATTTAAAATTTTACTAAAATATGACATAGTAAGGACCATGAAGTATGAGAGAAAAAATATGAAAAAGGGTCTACAAATAGATTTTACCTTGAATGGAGTCATCAAATACTGAGTAGCACACCAATATGTAGCTAATGTTGATAAGACAAACATTCACCTTAAAAGTTATCTTTAGGATAGTATATTCAATCAAGCATGATAGAAATATTATCACCAAATATTTCACCCTAGAGGAGGTTATTTAGGACTAATATAATATTTTGGTAACATGGGAATTCCTCCAAGATTTTGAGTTACCTATAGTAGAGGTAGACCTCTAGGTTTAAGGGCTATCTCCCTGAATTGATCTACAAGTGCTTATCACCTATTATAACTAATTGCTTATGGGAAAAGGGATATATTTATTGATGAAATAAATATATTATAGAGAGGTAATACACTATGAATATTTACACAATATTATCATACTTATTTCACTAAGAAACAAGACCTACAAACTAGCTTTAAAGTCCTAAGATGTTCTAAAATTAGTATTTCAATACAAAGGTGATATGCATGAGATAACTTAAGGTAAGTGGACCATAGGTATGATTATAGACTCTAGGGTTAATATAACACTTTAATAAATCCAAACACACTAGCTACACTCCATATGACCTTTTATAATGAGATCTTGCATTAGACATGAAAGGATAAGGAAAAACAAGGATATAATCACTAGACCTCACCATTCATCACTTTGCACACATAGAAAAGATTATTGTGAAATAAAAACCATATTTATTTTATAATTAAAAGTAAAATTTCAATGTAAAAATTAGTATGGATTCACCATACATGGTGTGCTATTATCAAATGAGCAAAAATGGTTAGTATGTATAGAAAGTGAGAGAGGGAAGAGAAGAATGAAGTTCAAGAGTCACAAGAATAGGTTTCAAATTGAGAGGACTTATGTTTGAATAATAATTTAATATTTAATATATCATGAAATTTATCTATGGAAAAATGTCTCTTCAATAATGAAACTCCTTTAGATCTAGTGTAGGAGTCTTAAATTGTTTGTTTGAAAACTACCTTCATCATTTGGCCTTCTTTGAATGCTATATAGTAGACTAGGGATATATGAGATCATTTAAATATGAAGGTGGTGGGTATAAATAGTCACCAACATTAATTGGATGTGTTCCTAATCATCAAAATTCTTCTATCTAAGTGTTCTCACTTCTTATAGTCATAATCACCCTTATTTCACTCATCCTTCACACTTGGCACCAAGGTATGCTTCAATTTATAAAAAATTACATATATATGATTATGTGACACTTTTTAATAGTCTTCCTACCCTTTTATTCATTATTAAAACCTTAAAATTCTTCCCAATTTGAGTTATAACCTTCTCACTTGTTGATCACTCTCTATTCACTATGCCATTCTAGACTGGCTGAAGTGAAGGTTTTATCAGATATACTTTTGAGATTTCTTGAAGAAATAAATGTATATGAGGAGTTGGGTTAGGTTTTATTCTCTCTCCCAAAGTGATCCTCATCTTTTGAAACCTTGTTTTACCTATAAAACATCAAAATCTATCAAGAAAAACCATTTTACACCTTGTCCTTACAAGTAGGGTAGAAGCCAAATTGATGGAAATAATAATGGTTGATTCCTCTACACTTTAAAGGTAATTTAAAATTCAAATTATTCCTCCTATATTCCTTTCCTTCTTCATCTTTCCTATCAAGTCATTACCAAGGGTTTTAGAGGGTTTTGAGTGGTTTATCCTCTTAAGGATACTTCATAAAATTGTGTCATCCAATCTCCAAATAAATTAAAATAAATCCTTTTTTATGACCCTCTTCAACATATTGTATCCCCTTAAACTCTCATCCTATGTATCCATACATATATGATCTTCTTAAGATTACTCCACGAACTCGCCTCATTCTACATACCTTATCATATTTCAAAGCTAATAAATGGATTTCCTATGACCTTATATATAACTTCAGGTTAGAACACACCTTATGGATCCCCATTAGTTTGTTCCAATTCTCTTACATTCTCACTTGGTGTTATAAGTGCAATTGGATTTTCTTTAGGCAATAGGCCTAATGAAGACCTAAGTAGGTCTGACTAACCTATGTGGATTTGGCCCATCATGTTTGGCCTCCAACACCTATGAGACCTTATTTATAATTTTTCATGTTTAAAATAACTTTAAAAATCTTTCTATAGTGGTCCAAAACTATATGCACCTTCCTTTGATCATTGACTTACTAAACCTGCAAGGTTTAGTTATCTAGGAGTGCCCTCTATTTATGATAAAATAGAAGGAACTTACCCTAGTATCCACTCCAAAATGATGATATGATGGGATTAGAAAAGTATTGTGGATAATAAATTGTTTTCATTATTTTAAAACATCAATATCCCATCCAAACCTCACAAAATCCAAGATAGAGCTCTATGGAGCTCACTGACTATGTAGGGTTAATATGTATGAATGTAGGCTGCATGTTTGATCTAGATATTACCCTATTTACCAATGATTAGAGTCTCTTGATATGGTTACTATAATTTTAAAATCACTAAAATTATTTTCATTATCAAAATCTCTTGATAAATCCTTAGGATGCACCCACCTTTTGGATAGGCCTAGTTAATAGTCAACTATGACTATGTTGCACTTAGAAAAACATGCCTGCCTATAGGTGTATACTATAGTATTAGGTATTGTGTATTTCCTTAAATAATTATTTAAGTATTTTAGGCTCACTTATATTAATTTTAAATTTTATCATCATTCACAAAGAGCTATGATGAGGCCAAACTATCATGTTAGTGCACTATCACACTACAGTTAACAGTAAGTAGCCACTCTTGGATCAAAAGGACACCTACAGATTACATTTAAACATTTACACTTTGTGTTACACCTGATAGGATAATTTTTATACATTTATAAATAACTCAAAAATATATGTGTTTCATCTCTTATTTCACACCATGAATCTTACAAATACTTACAATTAGATTGTAGGTGAGATTTTTGAGGGCAAGGCACACCTATAGGTGGTGATGTAGGTCAAAACCCTATACTTGCACTCCTATTTATTTTATTTGAAAAAATAGTGTGCCTATCAATTCAATAAGATAAATTTACATTGTTATATGTTATTTTTATGTCACATTGGACTATAATACCATTTGGAGTTGAAGATACTACAGAGAACATTATCATTCTGCACTGAGAAAATGCATGAATTGGAGGCCTCCTAACATCATATTCCTTTGGTTAAACCCTTCATTTAATTTTCAATGTATCATTAATAAATGATGGATAAATTATTAAATGATAAAAACTCATATAGGCTCCATATATATTTACTATATGACAATGTTGAAAGTGAACAAGGCTCTGTTTCAGAGTTTTTAAGGTAACAAGTCTCTAAACTCCTTCTCCATATGTGAACATGAATCCTCAAGTATTCATAATAATATATATATTAACCATGATTTTTAAGGGACCTTTAACACTAGAGGACCTTAAAAAATTCCTCTAAATTTTTCAAACACATTTATACAACACTTTCAAGTCTCTATGAGAGTTACCTATAGGTTTACTTTTTAGTACACAGGGCAGTGAAGGTAAGTTATCAGTAATATGCATGGTTATATTCTAAAACCAACTATAAAACTTATAAAAAGTATTAATATTTATATTTTACACATTTAAGGACCTAAAAATATTTTAAAAACTTTACTTTAATGTGATTAGCCTATTCTAAAGCACCTTTAGGTGCACATCAATGGTGCAGGACTGTGTACAGAGTTGAACTAGTTGTCACAATCAGTCACATAGCATTTGAATGGATTGAATTGATTGATAGTGTAAAATTATTATTTTAAACCTATTTAAACTCTTAATTACACCTCCATGATTATGATTATGACCTTTTTATAGTGCATTTATTTGACTATAGATGGGTACTTGAAAGAAACTGACTGTGTGTCACATTTTTTACTATAAATTCATTGACATTAGCCTTGGAGAGTGATATTGTAAATAATATTATTTAAATTACATTAAAAACATGAAATATAACATATCAAATTAATTTTAAACCATTTTAAGAATTAGGACCTCTATACTCGATGAAATATTCCTATAACTTAGCAATGGTGATCTCAACCTACAACTTGAGATGTTTGGCTCCTCCACTCACCTCCAAACATTAAAAAAGGATTTAAAAAATGAAATAAGTATTTTCACATCTATTATAAAGAATTAAAAAAAGTTTTTTGTATGTAAAATCTCATACAAGGATAAAACCTACAAGGTGTCGAGATTAATATATAAAAAAACACAGTCAACTTCTTAAGCATGGTTCATAAATCATAGGAAACTAATCTCTATAATTATAACATAAATTGGAAGTATAAAAAATTTAATAACACAACAGAATATAATTTTACATAAAACCTCTCCTACTATCCTTACTAAGAGAAAAACTATTGACCAATTTTGCATGCCTAGTGGAATGATGGAGAAGTGAAATGGTTTTTAGTCCTTTTCGAGACTTTAAAAGTAGATAAAACATGGAAATAAATTTATTAAATATTAATATTAATTACACAACCTTCCACATGTTCCACCACACTTTAATAGGCTGTATAACTACCTAAATCCTCCCTTTTCATCTATTTTCTTGATTTTAGTTAGGAACCTACAAGTTTTTTAGTTAGTATTGACATGAATAATAGGATATGACATATTCGGTGTTGATGAATATTTAGTAACACTTTTATACTGATATAAACCACACAATCTCCATTATTGACTCAAATATGACCCTTAGGTGACATGAAATGACTTAGGACTAACAATGACTAGGACCAAGGCTAATATCATATTAAATTACATCAAATAAGACCATGACACACCCTAATATATCTTAATATATCCCTATACAAGTATTTTACTATGTGGGGTTGACCTATTTTGACTTATGGTCAAAATAGTCAACAATGACCTTATGACATCTCAAAAAAGTGCTCAATCCACATACTTTTATTATAACTATGATAATGGAAAAAATTAATGATGAAAATATAATACTAAATTAAAATGTCTACAATCATATAAATTATTTCTTATGGTTATGAGTGTGATTTTTTTCCTCTTTAATTTTAATATGTGGATCCTACTTCTCCTACTTCTCCTTTTTCTAATGATGAAAGGCATGAAAAGCTATAAAATATTAATTTCATTAGTGCCTCAAATAAGGATGATATAATGTATATGAATTAATTTATAATATATTATGTTAAAATTAAGAATGTTTCATGCATACATTCTCTAGATGAGTCAAAAATTGAATGTCCATCTCTGCTTCCCAATGATGAAAGTTTTGAAAGAGTTGATGTTCTTCTCTTATTTATAATTATGTAAATGTTTAAAAATATGGATGTGTCTCCACTTTTAAAAATGATGAAAGTGTTGAAAATATTATTCCTTATTTGGATCACTCAAATGAAAGTGGTGAAATCACTCTTCTTTTTGTAACTTCCAATAATCAAATTCATATACTACATTCTCTAATATCTTGTTTGAATTGAAAAATGAAAATTCATGTTAAAGTCCTAAGAAATATATTATTAAATATGAATTATTTAGAGATATATTTTAATTTCCAAGTACACTAGATTCATCTTATTTCAAACTAAATTCATATAAAACAAAGAAAATCATAAGTGTATTACTTGATAAAAAGGACAATGTTGCATTAAATTTATCTTTATCAAATGATAATGATATTCCAAATGTATAAAGTAGCATTGAATTTTCTCTCCCTTCTTTGGAAAATACAAATGAAATTGAAAATTGCATATTTCAATATTGTAAATGAAGTTGAAAATGTTTATTTTCCTCCCTCCATCACATTTTCAACTAAAAAAAACATATGTCATGAAATTTAAATTAATGTAACACCTTGTAATTATAATTACATAAACCTTATTTTTGTTAAAAATGATATACTTTCCTCTTTATTATATGTTAAAAAACCATGTGATGATCCTATTTTATAGGGTGGTAAATAGTCTATCATTCATATGTTTCATACAGATGGTATTTTATATAATTTAAGCAAAATTCCAACCTAGTTACCAATATCTAATTGTGGTATCCTATCACTCATTATTACCATGGGAGATCTTCAACAACAACTAAATACTTTTAATTTTAAATTTACCTCTCATAAGGCTAACTTTTATAAGAATATAATAGAGGAACAACTTCTTACTTGAGATATTTTTTAATACCCTTATCCTTAAAAATTTATCATGCCTAATTTTTCCTCATTCAATGGTCAATGGGATCATGATACTTGTCTAAAACAATAT
Organism: Torreya grandis; assembly: GCA_037957365.1. Classification (NCBI taxonomy): domain Eukaryota; kingdom Viridiplantae; phylum Streptophyta; class Pinopsida; order Cupressales; family Taxaceae; genus Torreya; species Torreya grandis. The sequence continues at coordinate 453,337 of JARHVA010004466.1, forward strand.
GCATACTCCTTTGAACTTTAGGCTAAGGATAGATTCTTTCTATTAAAGGCTTTCCATTAGAGTTTATCTTAAGAGGATATTGATTGGTTTTATAGCCTTCCAAATGGTTCTTTATCAACATTAAAAAATATTTAAGATGTTTTATTATCAAATTTTCATCTATTTACATTACCTAAGTTATCATTGGATTATTTTAAAGTATAAACACAAAATCAGCACAAGTATATTCAAGATTTAAGGATATATTATATTCATTAAACTATACCCCCTCATATCTGAAAGTGCAATTCATATTTAGTATGGGTCTTATTTATCCAATTAGATAAAGATAATTTCAAAAGACTCTTTCTTCATTCAAAACCTTATATTTGGATGTGCACAAATATGCATGTTCTCTAACAAATACCAAAATTCAATTACCTGGAAAGCATGGTACAAACAATGCTTTCAAATTAAATAAGCAACCCAATAAGGGCCATGAAATACTTTAAAAACCTTCTTGAAAATTATCAATGTGTACCAAGGAACAAATAATAAAGGTATTAAACAAAGGAAAGGAACATAATTATAAAATAACTAGTACAATTAAACCATATGCCTCTACAAAAAGGTAACCACTTTAGTTTTATTAGTAATAAGATAGACCACATGATATTACTATATAATACTAGATATATGGATGATAAAACTTTCTCATAATTCTAATTACCAACCACAACTTTTAAAATTTGAAAGGAAAACACTTTTTTACTTATCATGGTATAAACAAGTATCGTGATAATGATTGTTTTATTCTCAATCAAAAGATTACACAATTGGTAGATTGGGGATTATTCCATTTTGATAGATACATCTATATCCATTTCCCCCACTTCTTATATAAGTTATTATAAGAGGGTCAAGACATCATAAGATTTTATTTTTAAGGAACATGTGGTCCATTGACATGTACCTAAGATAAGCACTAGTAGAATTCCTCCTCCTAGTGTGCCCTCTACCAGGAGTGATCTTTTCTGCGCTAATCGTACCAAGAAATCATTGGTTGATCAGGTTCCCACTGAAGGGACACATGAGAGGTTAATATATAAAAAAATTTATTTAGGTACTAAAATTAGCACATAAAAATTCACTTGATATTTCTAAAGATACATTAGTTATAGCGATAGAAGGAAAATGAGAAGTTTCATTACCACATGATCATTACAATCGATCTTTCTTATTTCCAACTAGGTTTCATTGCATATGGTGATTACTTCATTATCAATAGATTGTAAGTTTCATTAAACTAAAATATTTTATGCTACCATGTGGTTTATCATATCCAAATATCAACTACACAAAACAAGTGCAAGCAACATATACGCAATGAATAAATAACTAAATGTACACATTTATGTGAAGCAAAGATACCAAAAAAAATTAGCAAAAGACAATGATACATATCCTAATTATACTACACACCATATTTATATATAAATAGAACCTAAACATGTTTATATTTTTGCTAATTTAAATAAACCATAGCATTAAAAGATAGGTTACACAAATCCTCATGCCTTATATTGTTTCCTCATGACCACAAAGTCCTATTATACATATGCAAAACATTATAGATCATAAAATGTCAAATATTACACCCATACATGCTCCTAATATGTATCATCAATTTATTGCACTAGGTTCCCTATGGGTAGATATATATGAGCACACTTTAGATGATATCATATGATAGTATTTTATTTTCAAACTTTTTGAAAAATACCAAAAAAAAAATCAAAAATCCAAAAATATTTTCAGCTTTTACATGTTTTATTATCTCCTTGTCAGCTATGTTGGTAAGTTACATGTTACTAGATAACATATCATCAATTTATATATACTCATGTTTCATGTATATTTTGGGTTTGATATATGCATACCTAGGAATATGATCTATGCATTTTCAAATGTTGGGACTTACATCTACTCATGTCATTTAGGCATTTGGGAAATCTACTTCTTTGATCATGATATATGTAGGTTATATCATTCTATGATAATTTTCCATTATTATGTTTGATATTATATAATTATGCATGCCTTTATCCATGCTTATATATTTCACATTATACTTGATATGATATATACTTAACATTATTTTATAACACATATATCCATAGAATAGTATGATATGTTTATGATGGTTTCTTATGTTTTATGTTTTCCATTTATGTACTTCCTTGAATGTCTTGCCTTACTTGTTTCAGGATTTAAATATGATCCATTTATTATGAAACCCATGCCTTTAGTTGAATATTTTAACATATGAATATTTAATCACTTATTATATCTATATTTGAATATGTAATTTATTTCCTTTTAGACATTTTACGAAGTCATGTCTCTTTGATTGTGAAACATTTAAAGATGCCCCTATTATGAGGTGTCCTTAGACCATTATATTTTTATTTGATTTTGAGTGCTCTTGTGTGTATATTTTATTTATTTTTGTGATTATACTATTACTACCTATAAATTTATATGATTTATGTCATGTATGTTAGGACTTGATGTGATTACATACCATGTACCTCATTGTTATATCTACTTAGGCATGATACTTATAAATGATACATGATCCATACATAGACTATATAGTTATATTATAATTTTTAAGTAAGTTAACTAATAATTTATACTTTCCCTCACCTCAAAATATAGGGCATATCATTTGGGGCATGTCATTAAGGCATATATTTCACACCTTCACAATTTTAGATTCAATGGGGGCATGCAAAAAAGGCATGAATTTCACACTTATTAAGTAATTAGTATTTTTAGGTAAAAATGGGGTCATGTTATGGAAATATGTTCTCCACACCTACACCATTTCTTAAATTATCAAGATTTAGTGGGGTCATGTCATGGAAACATGTTCTCCATACTTGCACATTTTAAAAATTAGTCAAAATTGCATAGTATATTATTCAAATACACACTTTTGGTAGCATTATATATATATTGGTACCATTTTTATACCCAAGTTTCATATTGATACATATATGAGATACATGTGATATGAAAAATGTCACCTTAAATTGCAAAAACAAATCATCTTTCATATTTTAAATACTTATTGATTTTATGGTTATTAAATCACTTGATCTTACTATTTTTATCAAATGGAGTGACAAAGTCATCCACCCTTATTAGATTTATAGTGTGATTTGACCTGTATCACTCACATTCACTGGGTTATAAGTATGATTGGGTTACACAATTGACATAATATCAAATTACAAGTGGAAAATCACCTTTGTCTCTAAGGTTGGGTGAAATTTATCCTCCTATATTTATATATAATAATTTTAAAGTTTTAATATTATCCTAATATTAGCTCCAAATCTTCACAATAAATCATATTTTCAAATCAAATTGTCAAAAGGCAATATGGTTTCATTGATACATAGGTGCACTCATAAACTTTCTCTCTTTAATTTAAATAATTTCAAATTATTTCAATTCCATATTATATGCATTAATTATATTCTATAACATCCTTTTGGTTTTTGGTCAATTACCATCAAAGCACTCGAGTTGGATTCACACAAAGATAAGGTGTGTTATACACACCCTACTATGTGTTAATTTTACTTTAAACTAAAAATTTCATTACTAGATTAAAGGGGTATTGGAATGTATAAAATAAATATAAATTATATAGCACCTTAATATTTTATACTTAGAAAATACTTCTCATGTTTGTACCCTTCAGTCCTAAGACCTTTCCTAATGTTAAAAGTCTTGCATTTGCTATCTCTTATGCCTATTATTATCTCTAGTCCAGCCAAATTTTATTATAATTACTATGTCTTATATAGTGTGAAAAATTATATAAACCTACTTATTATCATCTTCTACAAGTTTTGGACTTGTATCTATTTTCTAGCTTCTTGGACACTTATGTCCAAGGTAGATGCCTACGTCAATGTTAGTGTCATATGCCAATATAATTGTTCATTTCCATAAATTAATATAATTTTAAAATGAAATTTATCTTTATGGTCATTCTATTTTTTTAGTGTGAGGTATTTAGAAAATGGATTAGTATATATATAATATTAACCCTCATTCATTACTCACCTAGCATAAACCTATCAAATCACAAGGAAACTTAATAAAAGCACTAAATCTAGAATTAAAGTGAGAAAATATTCCATAATATTTAATATTTAAATATTAGTCATAGTGATAACCCATTTACAAATTTGAAGTATTGAATAAGCACTCCATAATATAAATTTTCCAAATTATAAGATAGGTCACTCTACTTACTTTTTTTTATCACACATCTCATCTCAATACACACATAATACAGCATGTAATGGATAATTAAATAAGTATCAGGCCCTTTTTATAGTATTGGTTATGTAGGTAGTGTCCATTGATAGAGGGTTCCTTAGGGTATCTTGACTTAACACATTTTTCCCACAATCACTATGAAGATGAAGAATTACAGTTTTGATTATTTGAAAAAGAGTGATAGCATATGAAAATAATATAAATAAATTAGAATAAATATGAAAAAATACCTATAAGAACCAAACTAATAGTTTCAAAAAATAGTCTATATTTTGGTCTAGACACTTAGTAAAATATTAGGACACTAACAGTGATGGAAGTGTCTAGAGTTAGATGTTAGTGTCCATCCAAAAAAAACACTCAAAACATTGAATGAATGGAACATAGAGCTAAGTGGAAATGTTTAAATTAATTTGAGAAACAATGATGGTTTATAACTAAATAGTAAATAACATATGCTTTCCTCTAACCCTTAGCCACATAGTTGTACAATTATTATTATTATTATTGCACATGCTTGAATGAATTTATTGTAAATATTTTATTACATTGCTTAGATATCAATATTACAATACTTTATTAAAAAAGTTTTCTTTTCTTAGTTTGTTTATTTATTGAGTAAATTTAGCATAAAATGATGATAAAGGTGTAGGGAGATCCTACATAAAGACATGGGTGGAAAATATAAACCCTAAAGAGATAAAAAGTGTTCTTGTGCTCATCATAGAGGATACACAAGTGAAGAATGAAAATATAGGAGATATAGATTTATATGAAGTAGGGGATATTTTTTCATTAACAACAATAAAGAAGGGAGATAGACAAAAATTCCATATGCAATAGTGTAAGATGGACATAAGGGAATAATAAAGAGAACATTTTTACCTAAGGGTAAAGGAAGAGAAGGCTATGGAAAGAATTCCATTAAAGACATCAAATGATGCATAAGGAGTATAAATAAGTCATATCATATCCAAATGAAGAGGTAAAATTATTATTTTGTGTGACATCTTGAATCCTAAGAGGAAGTCATGGGGACAAATTATGATAAGATTGTTGGTGACTAGAAGGGTCTAATTATAATTATATATGGAATTAAGAATACTATAAAGGAAGGATAAGAGAGATGTCATTTATAGTATGATAAAGAGGAGATACTAATGGGAATTTTATTCTAAGCACACATAGTGAAGTGTGTGACAATGTAAAAGGATGGAGAAGAATATATGTGAGTCGATGGAACCCATACAAAATATCATACCATTGAGGGAAGAAAGTAGAGGGGTGAATAAAAATGAATATAAAAATATTGATACACACGTTCCCTACGAGATATAAATGGAATGATATTGTTCAATTATTTTTACTTTATAAAATTGACACATGGAATGAAGTGCATAAAGTAGAGGTAAATTCAAAGGCACATAGGGGAAAAATATAAAAGATACAAGGATGTTTTGGCTGAGGTGGATGGAAAAAGGTGGGTACATACCAAAAATATAATAAAAATTTAGGTAAACCCAAAAGAGTATATTAATGTGGGCATATACCCATAAATTAAGTGACAATAACATAATATTGCATAAGGAGAGAGTTCTCTGATGTCTAAAAGAGAATATATATTGAAAATACTTACAAAAGATAGAAAAAATAGGTGCATGGAAACTTACAAGAAGATTTAGATATGGATTTTTATCCACAAGGTAAAAAATAAGAGGAAGATATAATATATCATAACTAGGTAGAGGAGGATGATTTTATGGCCCAATGAGGGTCTAGATAAGGAGGAATCATAAAGTGAAAATGATTAGGTAACAAATTATGTTAAAGGGAACACCGTGTCCTTAGAATATATGAAAAAGATTGTTTATAGCACTCAAACCCTATTTGAAATCAATATATTACATTTTAATTAAGTATGGAGTTTCTTGTAGGATTGAAAATATTACATCACCCAAAATAGAGTCAGTTATTTAAATAATAAAACCAAAATTTATTATTTGTGGCTACATGGTGTAAATTTTTTGAACAATTTTAGGACTAGTAAAGAGTCCATTTGTATGTGTTTAACCCTAAAATATATGTGTGTGGGATATATGGTTAAATGGGTAGAAATATCCTAGGGCACAAGGTTGGTAGACTATCTCTATATTAGTCCCATTATTTCTAAAACATAGATAGACCATATATTGAATTTATTTTTCTAAAATGATAAAGACAGAAAGTATAACTATGATAAACATGTCAATAAAAATGAAAACATGATACTTAGCTAGTTATAATTCTAATACAGATCTAGATCTAGAGAAAGAAAAAGATAGACTAGATCTAGATTCTAGAATAGGCACCTGATTGTAGAAATTGTGCCTTTTTAACCTCAAAAATTGTGTTGACCTAGGATGGTTGTATCAAATCTAATACTTGGCTTGAATATAGGTGTCTAATTACTAATACCAACCATAAATATATGTGTCCACATATATTATTTTGAGTTTTATGTCACCTTTTTTATGGTGTATTAAGATTTGGGTTATGGGTTGTTGCTCTTGTCAAATAGCAACACCCTAGTTCTGAATCTTCATATTGGCTATGGGAAGAATGGGTTATTAGTCACATGGTTCTTAGATATCCCAAATATACATCTATAAATGAGTGTTTTCTACATATCCAATACTTTCAAGAGTTCCTTATACTTATGTAGTTATCCCCTACATCTTGGTCTATTTGTGAATAATGTAATGTGTGACAAACAAGTACAACATTGACCCAACTTGTAACATTGAATATATATTTATTGGGATAATATTACAGTAATTTATACCTATATATGTGTCATCCCTATGACTAAATATGGAGTATTTCCTAACTTAATTGTTTGATATAATACTTTTGGTAACTTTCCTTATGAGTTTCTAGGTGTTTTTCAAGTCTATGCTAGGTGAGGAATGAATGATGGTTGATATTATATGTATACCAATCTCTTTGGAGAATATATCACTATAAATAATTGAGGATAACCTTTAGGATACATTTTAATTGTAAATTTGATGAATTTAGGGCATTGTATGCTTTCATTAGGATAAGACACTTACATCAATGTAGGAATATAACTAAAACATAAGTTTCTAGGTAATTGAAAAATAGGGGTGGGTATAGAACTTGCAAAGATGGTATATAAGTAGGTTTATAACATCTCCTAAAGATAACAATCTAAGTTATTAGAATAACATAGGTTGGACTAAGATATAATAAATTAGGCACAAAGAGATAGTGTATGCAAGCCTTTGGGCAAAAAAAAAGTTATGTAAGTTGAAATTACATCCATGATATGTATTTACCAAGTGTTCCAGACATAAATTATAACTATTTTCTACATTCCCCACCTTTAATCTAGTAATTAAATTTCTAGTTTAAATGAAAAATAATGCATACTAAGGTGTGTGTAACACACCTTGCCTTTGTTTGACTCTAACTTGAGTGATTTACTAGTGATTGACAAGAAACCAAGAGCATGTTACATTATATAATAGGTGAATATAATCTAAAATTTAAATTATTAAAATGAATGAAATTAAAATAGAGTAAGGTTTAGGGGTACACCTGTGTATCAGAGCAATTGTGTTATCTTTTGCAATTTTATTTGAAAGATATATCATTATGAATCACTAAAACTGATATTAGGATAAATATAAATCTATAATGTTCATATATATATAAATAGATAGAGATATATTTTAGGTCACACACAACCCCAACATTGGAGAAGATATGATTTTATACCCATTAATTGATATTAGCTCAATTATGCTACCCAATCATACTTATAACCTAGTGAATGTGAGTGAACCAAGTCAACTCACACTATAAAACTGGTGAAGTTAGATGATGTACTTAATTTTAACCTATAAAATTAAAATGATTGAGTGATTTAATCACCTAAACCATACCAAAAAGGGAACCAATTACTGTATTAGATTGGCTCAATATAATCTAAAATAATCCAACCTATTGGGTGGTGACAGTCCCTGAAGGTGTTTAGAATATTAAAATGATTATATTTTTCAATATTAGGTGCACATTACATAAAAAATGCACCTTAGATATGTCTTATGTTTAAACTATGTATACAATGGTAATAATTTATATATTTCTACCATAAATGTGTATCTAAATCATATAACCGTGCAACTTAGCTAATTTAAAAATAGTGTAAGTGTGGATAACATGTTTACAAAACATGCCCCCACTACAATCTAGTTTTTAAAAATAGCGTAAGTGTGGAGAAAATGTTTTAAAAACATGTTCCCACTAAAATATACATCTAGTAAATTGTGTAATTACCAAAGTGGAGGACATATTTCCAAAATATGCCCACACTATAATCTAGGTATGCTAAATACCAAAAAAAATGTGGGGAACATGTTTCAAAAACATGACCCCACTATAATCTAAATATATGAATTAGTGTGGAATTCATGACTCCATGTCATTCCTCCACTTATATTCCCCCTTTTAAGGTGAGGGAAAGTATCATCTGATTGTTACCTTACCTCAAAATGATAAGATAACCATGTAAACTATGAATGAACCATGTATCATATAAAGAAAAATGTTACCTTGAAGTGAGCACAAACCATAAGTTGAGGCAAATGTGATAATTGGGGAAGTCGTACTATGGAGAAAAACCTAAAAATAAATTATAAGTCTTGATAGTAATTAACTCCAAGTATAATAGCAGAGAGAGAGAGAGAGAGAGAGAGAGAGAGAGAGAGAGAGAGAGAGAGAGAGAGAGAGAGAGAGAGAGAGAGAGAGAGAGAGAGATCATTTAGACCAAAGATCATTACAAAGATGCAAGATCAATACTAGATCAACAAAAAGAGTTGTGAGAGTTTATTAATAAGTGTTGAATAAAGGTAGAGGAAATATATTTATAAAGAGATAAGAGATAAAATGAGTTGCAAGTGCAAGCTTCAACATGTGTGCCATGTGTTCCTAATCTTATTACAAGTTGGGAGGATGTGTGTGCCATGTGATTGGAGAGGAGTTACATGTAAGTAAATCTAAATATAACAAGTGGACTATAGAGGTGAATGACACCTCAAAAGGATAGAATAAAGTGTATTTATAAATATAATAAATGCACACACACATAACACTTAAGATAATCCTATAAACCTATAGTAAGGACCCAAATTAAGATTAACCTAACAATATATCATTGAATCATGGAAAATGTGATCATACTAAATCCTATTATGTATGATGTAGATCAAGATAACATCTAGATGGTAATAGTAAAATATCAATAAGCAATCAAGCACACACACAAGATCACTAAAAAAGAAAATAAAGAGACAAAGTCCCAAGGACACATTAAACAAGGGGCATATTTAAATGTTGCATAATCAAAGGGACATGACCTATTCAAATGTCAACAAACTAAATAATTACATACTCAAATGTCAACATACAATAAGCAATGTCATATTTAAATGTTAAAGAGGCAAAAATAAGCATGGGTCCGCAAACAATGGATCGTATTAAAATGCTCAAAAAATTAAGACAATGTAAATGAAAGATAATCAAAGAAGTGCATAAATTAAATCATAAACAACCAGCGTAAATATATCTTACTTGTATCTGGATATATGTGTTAGCAAAAAATGTTAAGTACATAGTATATCAAATACACTATAAAAGATATAATCATAGATAAAGGCATATGTAAGTATATATATGATCCTAAACATGATAATTTAAAGTGACCATAGAAGGATAAAACCTATATGTATTGTGATAAAAGATGTGGATGCCCCCAACAACCTAGTGACATGAGTAGAGGGAAATATTAACATCCAAAATTACATAGATCGTATATCCATGTATCCCTAAATCACACTAAAAATATTGTAAAATGCATGTATTTATGAAATATTGTTATGCCATCTACCAACATGGAAACTACAACATATATGTTAAGGAGCTAATAGGATGTGTAGATGTTGAACATATTTTTTTATTCTTTTGGTATCTAAGGCATATGTGAAATGAAAATACTATCCTATGATCGCATCCAAATGATGTTCATAGATATATCCGCACTATGAACCTAGTGTTATTAACTGGTGATACTACTAAGGATCATGTATAGGTTTAATATCTATCACTATAGTATCTAGGATGATCTATGCATGTAAAATAATATTTTGTGGTTGTGAATATGAGTAGGGGTTTATGGAACCCATCATCAAATGTTTTATGGTTTGTTCATAATAGGAGTAATAGGAACATGTGTATGTTCTATATATATATAAATATGGTGTGTATTTTATGAGGATTATATGGGACCCCCTATGTATCTCTTATGCAATGGTCTCTCAAGTACTAGCTAACTGGAGGTTTGATAATTAATTTCCTAGGTACAAATATTTTCTTACTCAAGAGGAAGTTCATATGTAATTATAAAAATTAGAATGAATTTATTTGACACACCCATACATTGTATAAGGTACTACTCAAAATGTATGTATCTAAGGTCATCCAAGTAACATATCAAATAAAATCATGGAAGGTATAAATGAGAAGTTAGTAATCACATGGGTGGGATACACCTATCAAGGCAAATCAATCTCATCAAGAACCTCTTTTGAGGTCCCATCAAATGCTCTAGTTGATCTATTCAAAGGATGTAAATCATGATTTTTTTAAGCCAAATGCATAAGTAATGTCATGGTAAAAATGTTATTAATCATAAAATTATGTATATAGTAGTGGTTAAGGTATACCCAAATGAATAAGGAATGACGATATGAGATAGCATCCTTAATCTCACTATTAGTGAAAGTAATGGAGGTCATCCAAACCCTAGGAGGTGTATGTTTCATATATGTACCAATAATCCAATCCAATGGGTGCTTATAATAATATGGATGAGGGTGCACATTATATGGCATTTGCATTTTTGGATCCTTTTTTAATGATCTTATAAAGGATTGTTAAATATTTTTTGTTTACAGTGATCACTAGGTTTTAAACATGATTCCTTTGAAGGATAATCAAATGTAATATTTTGGTCATCAATAATGTCCAAGATCTTATACTTCAAGGTGAAAAATATATTAATAGAATGCCTAGGGCCTTAGCAATAGTCACAATAAGTATTTACACCATACCCTTTGGGTAGAGGTCTACTCATATCAACCTCTATAGGTTGAGAGAGAGATACAATATGACACTCTACAAGTCATGGGTGTAATGAAGTGGGAGACTTAGGTAAGCATGCAAATTATCTTTGTGGCGTATTGGATAAGATAAGACAATTACGTTGTTATGATGCCACATTAACAAATGTGGTTGTTTATTTTTTAGATTTGAGGGTTTTGACCTTATAACTTGGTTTGATAGTGAACTTGGTATTATATGTAGATGTAGTTATTGTATTTTTTACATATTTAAGTTTTTTTAATGAGATAAATTTTATTTCATGATTGTGAACAATATGGCATAAGTCATCAAAATATTTGAATTATTTGAACATAATGGATTCATGTTAAGGAGTAATCAAAATTTTCTTCAAAATATATTTAAGATAGTTATCTATCATAGGATTGGTCATTTTATCCAACATTGTCTTATATCTCATGACATACTCATTAATAGGTTCATTGGTTCCTTGATTGATTTTTGTAATTTGGGCATATGATAAATTTTCAATAATTTTTATCATCAAAAGTTTCACCATTGAGGAGGTTTTTCAAGCCTCATCACTTAAGTGATAACATAGAGACAACTCTAGGATATGGGTTGCCTAATCAGTGAGGTGAATCTCTATATAAGGGTATCTCCCTTGATGTTATCACCTTGAATTATTACTAGACCTATTTATTGTAAGTGAAAAAGGTAAGAAAAATTGAAATTAAATTAATCTAGGGAGGTGATGCACCAAATTAACACCCTTCACTTGACTATCATGCACTAAGAACATGAATTAGGCTTGAATCTAATCATATTACTCAAAAAGGACCTTGAAGCATGAGTATTTCAACATGGATGTCATAGACAATGTATTGAATGAGAGAGCTAATCAAAAGGTCCAAAAAAGACAATAATGACTAAAATCCTATTCCACACTATCTAAAGATACCTCAAACTCACCATGTGACTTGTAAGAAGATAATACATTTAAAGAGAGGTAGGAGAGGACAAATGAGAGACAATGAAAACACAACTAATAGAATTCATCAACAATCACACAAGTACACTAATTTCAATCATGTGATAAGGCAAAAATCAGCCTTATTCATCATCCAAAGGCATTGTAAAAGTGTTTAGTTGAGTATGTCTTTGCCATACTTAGCCAAAGGATGCATAACTAGCCTTTCATAGCTTCATTTATATAATAAATTAGAAGAAGAGAGAAATAAAGAACAATAATAAGAGTTCATGAACTATCCTTCATGATTAGATGAGTTAAAAAACACAAAAAAGTGACATCAAGGTGAAAAAGATGTGTTATCATCTTTATTTTTATAATTCTAGGACATGTGTTGGAGTGATTTGTTATGAGGAGTGGAGTAGGAAGTTATTCTGGTCATTCTAATGTTATTTAATCTAAATCCTCTCCTTTGAGGTTAAACCTTTAAATCTATAATCAAAGTTACAAATCCTCCAACTGACACTTCACACCTTAGAGATCCTCTACGCCAACCTTTGTATTTCACCATGATTCTTCTTCATGCAAGATTGGCATTGAAATTAATGAATCTTTCCCTCTTTTATACCAAGGCATGAATTCTAAAGGAAGATTCTCATTGTATTTCATGTAAGTCTTATATAATATCTTTATTTCAATGCCTTGGAAATTTATCTTAGTCAATGGAAGTCATTTTATATTTAGGCTATCACTTTTGTTATTCAAATGAATATAAATATGTCTTCATTATCATGGAGGTTTCAATTAGTGTTGAGAGTTGAGGATGATCTTATTCTCTTATCCCCTAAATTCAAATCTTGTTTACAAGATGCTTATAATCCATACTAGGTACCTTGAAAACTCCTTACCTTCTACGGTTCTAGAATTAACTTACATATCCATCCTTGTGATATATGAGTCATTACACCCCTTATATTTAGGACTTGAGAAATCCTATAAATGTTGTGAGATTTTTTTCATGACCAGAGGGATCCTCTTGAGATTGATGCAATGTTTATGAAAATTTCTATAATATATTCATGTTCTAATTATCCTTTCCAAGACTTGCAATTAAACTTATTGATCAGGATGATGGAATAATCATCACTTTGGTTTGACATAGTTACTTGGTAGCTCATTTATCACCTTGAGAGGTCTATGAAAAGGGTGTATAATGTCACATAATCTCTTACTAGGCTTACATATCCTTATTACTTGATTTGAGGACCTATCATCACCTTGTATGTTTACAAATAAATGTGAAACTATGAATTTTAGGCCATTTACATACATTCGTAGTCTACACATTCTAGTACTCTGCTTAGTCAGATTCTTAGGAGGGGAATGGAGATAAATCAAGTTGTTTAAAGGATATTTCAATACACTTTAGGCACTTAGGAGGCCAATTTATACCATCAAGTCACTTGAAAGAGTTTAGGCAAGGTTTAAGGCACTTTAATTCTTAAGGATGGTTCATAAAGTTATGTACCTAGATGAATGAAATAATTCTTAGAATACTAAGTAGAAAACTCATTCCATTTTTTCCAAAATACATTCCCCCCATGGATATGATAATGTGAGATCACATGTTGGAAATGTGACCTTCTTAGGTAATACAAGCCTGATGATGAACGTAAGAGAGACCATTTGGCAGAATTAGGAGTCAATGTGCTTATATTGAGTTGTGAAAACTTTAGTAAGGTTTTTCCTACCAATAATGGCATGTGAAAATGGTTATATTTATTTTTTGACCCTTCAAACCTTATAGAAAATGCAAGTTTTCTTGAATTTTCATATAGAGGCCTATGTATGACCATTTAGGACCTTTAGGCCTAATTAGACCTCTTTCCATTTGGATTTCCTTTAGTCACCTTGTTAAACTATATGAATATATTTTTCACATATATAATTAAGTGCACATGCTTTCTTGGATTTCATCTCCCTCACTTCTCTCCCATATTCCTAAACAGATCTATAGGTGGTAGTTTTAGGTTCTTAACTACAAGTCTAAGATAAAGTTTTTTCATTGGAATTTGAGTGTTTTTTAATTTAATTCAAGTTATGTCTCATTTTTATCTTGGATTTTATATACCTCTATATCCTGGATTCACATCATGCATGTATATTTTCAAAAGTATGCCCATAGCAGACCTGTAGGTGGCAGTTTGAGATCATTGTATGGTAGCTTTGGGAATAGGGCATCTTGGGTTAGTATTGAATATCCTAATGTCCTGATAAATATTTCCATTTTTTTCACATATATAATGACATTTGTGACCTTTTATGTCTTTCATCCAACACTATACAATGGTCTTCTTTACTTGGTCTTACAACAGGCTTGTGGGTATACACTAAGCCCACTACTCATTTACCTATGATTATCACTTTCAATTATATGTGATCTATAATTTATACTATTGGATAATGTATACAAATATATATTATTATTATATATCAAATCCATAAGATTCTAATTGATTTGAATACTCATAAGACACCCTCACGAACTTCATATATATTTCACACAACTCTTTGTTTTGGTCCTTAATAGGCTTATAAATCTCGTATCTCAAATAAGTTAATGAAACATGATTTATTATCGTAGAAATAATATTTAAATAGTTTTATGACCTATTCATTATATCTACACCTATTTTAACGTTCAAAACTTATCCTTCATATACAAACCTGCTCCTTGAAGTTCACTTTCTTGACAATGACATGTACGTGTGCATTTAGGTTTTTGACCATTAGGAGTTATCTATAATACTCATAAAATTTAAATTTTATTTAAAAATTATCATGAGGTATTACACACCTCACTCTACCCTCTAAACCATGTCTGATTTATCTTAACTCATATGTTTGTAAGTGCTCAATAAACTCTATACCTCCTTCATCTTATGACTAATTTCTCTCTTTGAATTATAAAATAAAGTTGTAAGATGATAAAAGTGTATTGAGATAATTATTTAAGACTAAATTATATTATAAATCACGTTTAAATCATTTCTAATCTAATTTATGAATTCAATAATATCTATCTTGACCTAGAGCTTCTCAAACTTGTCTACAATTCACTCAAACTAGAAGTTTTAATTCATCCAGACCTGAGTGTGCTAATAAAATTTTGGATGATTATGAAAGAGTGTAAATTGGGTCTTTTATGACCTTATTCAATCATATCCATGCACTCATTGAGATTCAAAATTTTGAAATTGAATAAAACTGACCCTAGTTGGGTTTTGAATGTCTCTCCTACACCCTTAACTTATTAATAGTTTTTCATAAAGTTAATGGGCCTAACCCAAAAAAAAATCAATAAAGTTTAATACAACTATGTTATCCTTATTTATACAAATTATTATATAAAAAAATTCTCTCCCCTTAGAGTACCAAGTGAAACCCTAATTGGTTATCTTAAGCTGTCAAGAAACCTAATGGAGAAATAGAGTGGGTTTGTGCATTATTTGGATCTACACATCCACTTGTTACATGTATTTGGGCCTTAAAATACCATGGGGACCTTTGGAAGAGTTTTCACCTTGTAAAAAATCATAAACCCTTTACACAAAACCACCAAAAGCATTCTTTTCTCGTTATTCTAATTGTTTTATCCCTTTGAGCTACTAGAGATGATTAACTCAGTGACTCTTCAACTTCCCCTGACCTATATTAATTTGGGAGAGGTTTAAAAAAAAATTCATAACCTTTCTTTCCTACATATCTCTCAAAATTACTTCATTAATGTGTTGGAAAATGATAAATTAAAGTTACAAAGAGAGATCAAATTTTAAAAATTAGTTATATAAGACGTTGAAGGATATGTATGGTCAGGTAAAATCATTATATCATCAAATTGGTGTTAGATAACTGAAATCATCTATTTTATAAGGATAAAAACCTTATATTTAATTTTTGATAGTAAGTTCCATCTTTATCATTGAAAAGAATAATAACACTATAGTAAAAAGATACTTTAATTTGATTAAAATTACATTTAAATCTACAAATAGCATTATAAAAAATGTAATCCACATACTAGTTCTAAATATTTAACCTTTTAACTAGATTCAGGCCATGGTTGATCCCTCTAGGGTTACCACCTTGTCTCCTTGGGCATAACTCCATATTGAATTCATTTTTTTCTTACCTTAACTTTGTAGAACTTACCTTAAATAATGCTAAACACAAAAAAAGACCATAAATAATGACTATTTGATGGAAATACAACATGATTGGACTCAGCTACCAACTAGAGCATCCTAAGTGACTTTGTAAGCTACCAATGGAAAGACATTACCTACTAACATAGAACATTAATGACCAATACAAATCCTTAATAGTGGATATCAACAAAGTTAAGATCATGTAACTTAAAGTTTAGAATGATCCTCATTCACGATAGCCAAATTTTGGCTAAAATATTTCAAAACCTCCTATGATTGCATGCTTGCTATGAACCTTAGATTGGTTTCCTAGTTCATCCATTGGGATATGAAGTCTTCTCAGCTCAACACAAAACATGATTTAGCATTGACACTTAATTGTAAACCTCTTGAAACAATTGAAATAATTAATTAGCCTCACCAACACAATAAAATAAGAGTAAAACACACCAAAGCAAACATACACAATAAAAAACAAGGTAACATATTTTTCTAATAATCACTTAGAGGAAATACAAGATAAGAACTACTATCTACAACTAACCTATTATAACCAATCCTCTTAGATCAAAAGGAAAACTTATTGAGTCATATTCCTATGATGAACAATAATGATGTGTAAGATACTAATCAAACTTTGGTTTTGCTTGACTAGCTTCTTATTTGACCATCACCTACTTTAGCTTGACCTCAAATAGGCCTACAATATTAAATGTGTCTCTCATAAAGATAAATTCATCTTGATCTTCAATTCTTACCTCATACTATTGTCCATCTTTGGCCATGTGAGATACCTCCAAAGTGACTATGGTTTAATTCATAAAGGCAAAAACATTCTCAAATTCATCTTCTATTGAATCCTCAAAATACATCTCATGTTCCTATTGAATAGAGTCATATTCATCATACCTTAATACACCATGGGATTGAAATTGTTATTAATGACTAATAGGATTTTTTGAAGAGTTAAGAACTTTTTTGTGTTCATCAATAACTTCCTCTTGTTGATCTTGAGGTGTTGTCCTACCAAGCTCTTCAAACTCCTTGAATATGTCCAATTAGGACTACCACACGTCAAATACCTCCTTGAATTTATTCATGTGACTCAACAAGGTCATAAACTCTGGTGTTCTCATCAAGAGCCTTCTCATTCATGTCTTCATCACATTCATTGGCCAATATAACTACCTTATGAATCTCTTCATGGTTTGTAGTTTCACTATCCAAAATAGAGCAAAATTTTTCAAACTCTTCCTAAAAGGCAACTTCTTCTTAACTACTTGATATCCTACCATGTTCAATTTCAATATTTACATTCTATTGAGGGGTAATAGGCTAGTGAAATTCTTTAAATTATTGAATAGACTCATGACATGACTAAAAGTTATCTTCTTCAATTTCTATTTTTTCCCATGAGGTTCAACAAGACTAATAGCCAATGTATCATAAAGAAGAATTACCTCATGTTCAGTTAGAACCTACTCAACTAATACATAATCATGTTTCTCTTCATCAATACCAAATCCATGAGAACTATATTGGTCTTATTATTCTTCCATGAAACATTAAATCTCATATACCCATTCAAGGTTTAATTCATCATGTATTCCTTGTGAAAAACCTAATTTCTCTTCCGTTAGGAGGCTACCAACTAATGAAACTTCACATTGGAGTTCATCGTCATGATTTATAGGGATTTCTTGCATGCCAATAAATTTTATTTCTTCCATGAAATTATGGTACAACTACTACCATGTCTGATCAAGATAATCTTCTTCACCTTTCTCAATTAAATCACTTTGACAAAATGTTGTTGGCATATTACCTTGCACTCCTCCATCAAGAACATCTTTCTCATCACTCTTGAAGACTTATTTATTTATTTCTTCACAAGGAGGACTTATAATAAAGATTTAATATTTATATACACTAGAAACACTCTTTTCTTAGCCTTCTTGAGATTCAGTTATAGTTGATTAATTTTCCTTTTTAATGACTACCACATCATCACCTAGTATTTACATACCCTCCTTCACATCTAAGTGTCCATATTATTCCCTCAATGTAATAGGTTATCCTTCACAAATGGAGAGTGTGAGAGGGAAAGAATCTTCATTGGCCTGTTTGAAACCTAATAGAGTGGACTTCTAACTTAGGAATTTGGGATTACTAGGTTGATTATGATTTTATTGAATGGATGGAGATGATAATTGAATTTAAGATGTTATATTATTCTATTTCCATTATTTAATTACTTTATCAAACTTGGAGGTGTGTTTAAATTCATGAATGGCTATAATTTGAAGAGAAGGTGGAGAAATTGAAGAACTTGAGAGATATTTTGAATTGGACTCCATGCAGTTCTCCTTTTATTAACTTTGGATAATCATGGGAGAAGTTTATTTCTCAAGAGTGGGCGTGACATAATCATGGGTCTTGGTCTATTAAGGTATCGAAGATAGAATTATCTTAGGATCTTAAATAATGGTGAGTG
Source organism: Torreya grandis (assembly GCA_037957365.1). NCBI lineage: Eukaryota > Viridiplantae > Streptophyta > Pinopsida > Cupressales > Taxaceae > Torreya > Torreya grandis. The sequence continues at coordinate 472,532 of JARHVA010004466.1, forward strand.
AAGAATGAGTTTTCATAAACCTAACTTGATGGAATCTTGTAACATGGAATGGGTTTGGAGCAAAACAAGGTTGATGTGAAGTAGGATGAGGTACACAATACTAAATATGCTACATTTACTACCTCTTTTCAAGTAATAATTTGTTCTCTCAAGACATTGAATCAAACCTCTTATTTATATCACATCATTAATTAGCAAATTTTGGTTTTATTTTTAAATACTTGCCCACCCAATATTAAGTAAATGAATAAGACCTTTCATCATTTGAGTGTTTTCATTTTGAATATAAGGGTTATAGACAATTATGCCAATTTACCTCTATTTATAAATCTACTTTATTTATATTTCCAAACATACAATATTTTGATTGAAGTCTAAGAGATCTAGAATAGAAGCAAAATGACTTTGATAAGGTTGACTTGAGGAATGAGTAGGCTACCAAAGAGGCTTATTTGGATTGAGAGGAGACATATAACCTTCATAAGGTTGATATCATTATATTTGAGAGACATTTGGGGTGAATCCATGAATGCCATCAATATGATATAGAGAATACAAAGGTATATAATATGCATCTTGAAAATAATTAATAATTAGGATACATAATAATTTTTTAATTTTAAACACATGGGCTACTTATAAAAATTGATATTCACTTGGAGTCACCATTGATTCTTATGTTCATGCCTCAAAAGGATGATTTATTGAAGAATAACATCAATAAATCTTCCATGGGATACAATTTTTATCCCAGCAGGTGTGAAAAACCTATTATAATCAAAATTTGAACCTTTGACAAGGTTGTTCAAGCCTCCTCACTTTAGTGATTGAAAGGATTCACATATAGGCTATGGGTGGCCTAATAAATGAGGTTAATCTCTAGATATGGATAAATCCCTTGATGATATCTCCTTGAACTACTATTAGAGCTATTGATTTCAAGGGAAAAGGGTAAGATAAACTAAAAGTAAACTAATATAATGAAGTGATGCACCAAATTAACACCCTCCACTTGACCATCATGTACTCGGAATATAAATTAAGTTTGAATCTAATCACACTACTCAACAAGGACTTTTAAACATAAATATTTCAACATGGAGGTCATAGACAATTTATTCAATGATAGGGCTAATCAAGAGATCTAAGAAAGACACTAATGAATGAAATCAACTTCCAAAATATGTAAAACTACCTCAAATTCACCATGTGACCTATAAGAAGATAATTTATTTTCAAAGAGGTAGGAGAGTATTAATGAGAGAGAGTGAAAACATTAATACTATAATTCATCAACAATCACATAAGTATGCTAATTTCAATCATATGTGAAGGTGAAAATTAGATTTATTCATCATTAAAAGGCATAATACAAGTGTTTAGTTGAGTAGGGATTCAACATACTCAACCAAAATATGCATAACAAACCTTTAAAGGATTTATTTATAGAATAAATTAGAATGAGAGAGAATTAAAGGACAAGAAGAAGATTTCATGAGCCATCCTTCATGATCATATGAGTCACAAAATAGAGAAAAAGTGACATTAAGGTGAAAAGAATGTGTTGTCATCTTTCTTATTATCATTCTAGGACATGTGTTGGAGTGATTTATTGTGAGGAGTGGTGTAGGAAGTTAATTTAGCCATTTTGATCATCTTGAATCTAAATTTTATCCTTTAATGTATCAAAATTACATGTGTAAGTGTAGTTACAAGTCTTCCAGCTAACACTTGGCACCTTTGAGATCCTCTATGTCAACCTTTGTCTCTCATCATGCTTATTTTTCATGAAATATTGGCATTGAACTTCATTACTATTTATCTATTTGATACCAAGGCATGAATTATAAAGGAATATTTTGATTTCATGTCGTGTAAGGATTCCATGATATCTTTAGTTCAATGTCATCAACCTTTAACTTAGTCAATGGAAGTCATTTTGTAGCTTGATTATCACTTTTACTACTCAAAGGAGTATAGAAAGGTCTTAGTTATCATAGAGGTTTAAATTAGTTTTGAGAGTTGAGGATGATATCAATATATTATTTCTTTATTTAAAATATTTCTTAGAAGATTATTATAAGTCTTCTAGGGTACCTTGGAAACTCCTTAACTTTCAAGGTTCTATAACTAGCTTACAACTCCATCCTTATAATCCAAGAGTCATTGCACCCCTTATATTAAGGACTTGATAAATCTTAAAAAAATTGTGAGAGTATGTTTATGACCATGAGGTATCCTACTAATATTGATGTAGTGTTTATAACAATGTCTAGAATATATTCATGCTACAATTATCCTTTCCAACACTTGCAATTAGACTTCTTAATCAAGATGATGAAATAGTCATTTCTTTCATTTAATATAATGAATTGGTAGATAATTTATCACCTTGATATGTATATAAAATGGGTATATAATGTCACAAAATATTTTCACAAGATTACATATCCTTATTACCTAATTTGAGGACATATCATCACCTTTGATGTTTATAAATAGATGTGCAATTATGACTTTTAGGTAACTTTCATAGATTCTTAGTCCACACATGCAAAAAATATACTTATCCATATTACTATTAGGGTCATGAATATCATTAAATTCATTTCAAGGATATATAAATCCACTTTAATAACTTATGATTCTAATTTATTCCATTGGGTCACTTGAAATGGTTTAGGTAGGGTTTAAGGCACTCCAACTCTTAAGGATGGTTGATAAAGTTATGGAACTAGATGAATGAAATAATTATTAGAATCCTAAGTATATAACCCATTATATCTTCCCAAAAAAACATTTATACCCATGCATCTGCTTGTGTGATATCACATGTGGGAAATGTGACCTTTTTGGGCAATACAAGCCTGATGATGAACTCGAGAGAAATCATTTGGAAGAATTAGGAGTCAAAGTACTTATCTTGAGTTGTGAACACCTTATTAAGGTATTTTATACAAATAATGGAATGTTAATATGGTTATATTTGATTTTTTACCCTTTGAATCTTCTAGGACATGCAAAATTTCTTGAATTTTTATACACATACCTATGTATGACTATTTAGGCTATTTAAGTCTGATTAGACCTCTTACCCTTTAGATTGCCTTTAGTCACCTTATAAAACTCTATGAATTTATTATTAAAATTTATAATGAATTACACAAGATTTATTTGCCTTCATCTCCTATATGGTTTCCAACTAATTCCCACACTTCACTCCCATATTCCTAAATAGGCATGTAGGTGGCAATTTTAGGTTTTTGACTACAAATCTAAGATAAAATTTATCTTAATTTGAATTTTAATGGTTTTTATTGAATTCAAGGTGTGTATAATGTTTTTCTTGGGTTTTATATACCTATCTATCCTTGATTCACATCATGCATCCTTTTCAAAATATTGCCCATAACAGGCTTGTTGGTGGCAATGTGAACTCATTATATGGTGTCTTTGAGAATAGGGTATCTTGAGTTAGTCTTGAATCTCATGATTCATTAATGAGGATTTCAATTTTTTTCACATCTATAATGACCTATGTAACCTTATATGTCTTCCATCCAACACTACACATTGGTCTTCTTCACTTGGGCATGTAAAAGCCCTGTGGGTATACATTAGGCCCGTAACTCATTTTTTCTATGATTATCACTTTTTAATATATATAAATCATCATTTAAATTGTGGAAAATGTGTACAAATATTTTTAGGTATTATATATTAAATACACAAAATTGGAATTGAGTTGAATGCACGCAAGAGACCCTGACAGTCTTCATATCTATTTCATATAGCTCTTCTTCTTGGTCCTCAAAAGGCTTATAGCTCTCTTATATCAAATAATTTTATTAAAAAATGATTTATTATCATATAAATGATATTTAAAAAAATTATTACCTATCCATGATTTATACACCTCTTTTAACCTTCACAACTCATCCTTCATATACAAACCTACCCCTTGAAGCTCAATTTATTGATAATGACTTATACGTGTGTATTTAGGTTTTTGGTTGTTAAGGGTCATCTTTTATACTCATAAAAATTAAATTTTCCTAAAAAATTATCATCAGGTATTAAAAACCTCACTCTCCCTTGTAAACCCCATCTAATTTATCCCAACTCACATGTTTGAAAGTGCTTACTAGGATCCATACCTCCTTCAACTTATGATTGATTTCTCTCTTTCAATGATGAAAGAAGGTTGTAGGATAATAAAAAAAGTATTAAGATAATTAATTAATACAAATTTAGAGCCTATATGAATTTAAAACATTTTTTCATAAATTTATGGATTTAATAAGATCTATCTTGACTTGGAGATTTTCAAACTTCTCTGCAATTCACTCAAATTAGAAGTTTTACTTTATCCAGACCTGCATGTGCTAAGAAATGTTGGAGGATGGTGGAAGAGAGTAAAAATGGTCTTAAATGACTTTAAAAATTCATCTCCATGCACTCATTAAGCTTTAAAATGTTGAATTTGAAGAAAACTAACATTGGTGGGGTTTTAAATCTCTCCTGCACCCTTAACTTCTTAACAATTATTCATAAAGTTAAGGGGCATAACTAGGAAAACAATGCCACAAAGAAGAAGGGAAATAGGTTCCCATTTTATTTCAAATATATTATATCCCAACTTTATCTCCCCTTAAATTACCAAGGGAAAACTTGATTGGTTATTTTGAGCTGCCAATAAACCTGATGGAGAAATTGTGTAGGTTTTTGCAATGTTTGGCTCTGTACCTCCAATTTTTTCATCTATTTGGGATTGGGAATACCATGGGAACCTCAAGCATATTTTTTTAATTTTAAACCTATTATCACCCAAATTTTAACTCTTTTAATACTATTTAAGACTTCCATATTTGGGGTAATATAGAGACAATCCTAGGTTATGGGTGGCCTAATAGGTGGATTGAATCTATACGTTATAAGGCTAAATCCCATTGATGTATCAATTTGGATCATTACCTAATATATAAATTTTTTATGAAAAGAGAAATAAACCTACTATAATATAGTTGATGCACCAAAAATAATTAACCAGTATCAACTAGCTACATGTGTACATCAACCATGAGACTAACCTAAAGTCACACTACTTTTATTCTACCTCTCTACATCAACACTTCATTATGGAGTCTGTGATATATTTTTGGGATAGGAGGACTAATAAACATCTCATATAATAACACTAATAAGTAGAAAACTCACTCAACCTTCACACTTCACTCGAACACTTCACATGACCTACATAAAAGATTTCAAATTGCATATGAGTGTTAAAAAAGGACAACATGTCAAGGAAAGATAAAACAAACAATTGATGAAATTAACTAGTCATACATACATACTAATTACATTAATGAATGTAAGTAAAACTAGTAGTTTCTAATTGATCAAAAGCATAAAAATGGCTAGGGATTTTCCATACCCAGGTGGAGAATGAATACAAAGCCAAACAAGGCTAAATTTATAGAGAAAAGATAGTAGAAGAGAGAGAAAGAACATACAAGATATTCATGACAAGTGTCTATCACTCATGACAAGAGTTTAAATCAATAATATAGTTATGAAAATATCTCATGATATCTCCAAGGAGATTTTTTGCTTCTTTGATGATGCTTCATTTCCTAAATGGCATAGGAATTTATCTAGTTGCTTGACACCTTTGTCTTCTTCTTCAAAACATCCCTTCTCTTGGCTTGGAGAGTGATAATCAGAATTATTCATGATAGATTCATGTTGAATCAATATTTTTATACTCTTTAACATCTTCCATTAGTTTAGAAATCTTATACATTGATGTTATAATGATAATCATCTCTCGCAGGTGTTTTGAAGCCCATTTGACTTTACTACACCGCTCCTTATCCAAATGACTCAAATATTGGTTTTGTTATCATAAATAAAACACATACTCATTAAAGGAATATAAATATCTTATCAAAATTAAATCAACATATTTGTAATCCTTAATCACTCTCCAAGACTTCATCTTAAGCTTACATTTTTCTTCAATTCCTTGTAGCCTTGAAAACACATAAAGCTCATTGTTTAGGATAATTTATGGATGATATTGAGAAACTAAGAATATATTTGATTACCTAGTATTACATTATAATTCTATACCAAATTTCATGACCATAACTTGAATATAAGTACACTTATTTACCTTTATTCTCTCTCTAATTAGGCCTCAATTAGGCCTTTAGGCCTATCAATTGAGTTTTGGCTCAAATATTTTACCACACATGTGAAACTCAAAATAAGTGTTTGATTAACTTTAAATATCCAATTAAAATGATAAATTATAAAATTTGGATTATTAGGCCTTTTTTATATAGGTGAACCATGAAATGGCCAAAAAACATAGTCTTTCACAAGCATTCTTTACACTACCTTCAACAATTAGACATGTAGGAGCACTTATAGTGTTTCATGTATGGATTTTAAGACTTTTTGATGTATAATACACATAAATACATCCTCCCTAATATTTTTCATCTCTTCATGAGGTCAAATTCCAATTTGAGCCCAAATCCTCATAAAAACTTAACATTTAATGAGTCCATATAGATGCAGGTATAATAAAATATCATGGTGATAGTTGTGAATAAGGAATACATAGAGGGGAGATTAGTATAGTGTTATTAAATAAAATTAACTCAAAAATAACATAATAAACACTAACACCTCTTTACTAGACACTAGGGAGAGCATATGTAACAAGCATACAATGAAAACACAACTAGCAAAATAAAATAAATCATCCTTTTACCTTTCTTGTAGCTCTAAAATAGCTTGTTGAATTAGCTTTCTTTACTATGTGCTCAAGAAATATTAATTGATTAAGCTCTATTATTTCACCTCTCATTTTCACCTTAGCCATGTTTATTATCTTATCTTGGATTATGAATTTGGTATGGTACACTACTAGAAAAGCTTCTTGAATCTATTTGAGCATAATTACTTTACACCAAAAGTGCTTTTGTACCTATTTGAGCATAATAAATTTACACCAAGATAACATTTACACGTATTTGAGAATAATAAATTTACACCAAGGTATATTTTTTACCTATTTGATTATAATAAATTTACACCAAGATAGTTTAATATCAATAGGTGAGGCCTTATATTTATAACCTCCAAATTTAAATCTCACCCAAGTTGAGTTAGATTAAGATTTAAGCATTTAATGAGTTCAAACTAACCTTAGGTGAGTTAAATTAAACTCAAGTTGAGTTAAGGAGGGTACAATCAATTACAATTTTATTTTAATATACATGTCTAAAAAATTATATATTTTTTAGATATTTTGTGATAGATTAACAACTCATAAAGGTAATGCTGAAGAAGATTGATATCTTGAATTTTTGAATTTCCATTTTTAGATATTAATTAATTGCAAATGTATTATTTAGATAAAAAATTAATCAGGTTGAATTAGTTAATTCCTTTTGATTATATTTTATCTCTTTTTATAATTATTCAAGTGCCATGATTAATCAGTGCATAGGCCAAAATTTTAGTTGTTAGGTCACAAGGTGACTAAAGAATAATCCATGAGAGATTATTGTTGTGTACAGGCTAGTACCAAAATAGGGATGCTTCAATATGATTCTAATCATTAAAAAATGATGTGTGGATAAAATTGGGACATTCAATGATTCTTATTCTTAATTTTCACTATTTGGTAGATGTGAACTAAGAATTCGACTCAAGAGAGGTGTTAGTATCTTGTTAGTGACAAAATGAAATCAAATTGAAAAACCAACACACTAGATAACATACATATCTAGGCTTAGTTACTTGGTTGAGCTTAGTTAACAATAATATAATGTAAACACAACTAAAACATGAAAGAGAACAAATATTTAACCTCCCTTGAATGCTACAAATTATCTTGTAGTAGTGACTTGTTTGGCTTGTGCTCATGAAGTCTTCATTAAAGGAGGCTTGTCTATCTCCTCTTCTCCTTGGCACCTTATGGCTTTGGCTTGGATTGGATCAGTATTTAGACATTATAACACTAATTTAGATGAAGTTTTGGAATCAATTTAGCATTATAAATTTGGCATGTTATAGCTTAAACTTCAATGGCAAGGCCTCTTATTTATAGATTTTTGAAATGGTTTGAATATCAACCATGACCATCCATCTCAAGATTGAGATGTGTGGCCATAAATAAATCCAAATATAAAATTAATTATAGAAATATACCCATTAATATTTGGGATAGAGGGGTATTTAATAGGCATGGAGGGTCTTAATGAGGCATGGGAGACCCATAATCTTGATATTTTATGCATTTATGGCTTATGGATACCACTCCATATGATGATCTCACCTAATGATGTAGTTAATAAAAATTAATTTCCAATAAATATTTATTCAATAGTTCCATGGAAAATTAACTTAAGGCCCTAATTTGGTTTAATTATCCTAAAACATGATTAGTCAACTTTGGTGTGAATTTTGGCTCTTGGTGCACAAATTAATCAAATTAGTCAAAATATCTTGTTATTGGTCCAAAATTTGATTGGATTAGAATTGGAAGTCAATGTCAAATGAATTAGATCCATTATCCCATTTAAGAGGTTATAAACACCAAATAACAAAGGCACATGTCTTGTGCAATAAATTTGATAGAAAAGAACAATCCAGAACACCCAAGTGTAAAGTTGGCATTTTGACTCAAAATGATCTGATCAAAGTTAGGTGGCCCATAAATTTCATTTCCACATTTTATGATACTTTATCCAAAATCATAACTTGAATATATAAATTTGAAATAATTTAATACATTTTAGTTTTTTAAAGCTAAATTATGTATTTTGGTAGAAATTGGTCAAAATCCTAGTTAGAGGTTATCAGTGGCTAGTTTTTGGTGTCTATAGTTTGTCCCTATTTGGGAATATGTTCCAAATTATAGGAAAATAAATACCTTCTCAAATAATGAGAAAAGTCTTATATGCCAAAAATAAGATGATATTTGAAGAACAAAGTTCCAAATAGTGTTTGGGAAGCCTAGGATGATACCCCCTTTAGGGAGTGGCCACCACATTTGTTAATGGATGGTCCCTCAAAAAGAAACAAGAAGAAAGGTAGAATTAAACCATGGTTCAGATTAATCCAAACAAGAAAATTCTTGCATGCATTGATGTAAAAAGGATACTGATTTGCTAAAAGGTAGTTATAATCAGGATTAAAAGTCAAAATAATGATTTGCCCATAGGAAATTATAATCATTAAGAAGACCTAGATTGGCTAAAAATGATTATGCCCCAGTTAGGGTTGATTAGCAAGCATAACTCAAGGATATAAACTATAATATAGATTAAATATGAGTGGGTGAAAAGTGATGAAATAGATGAATAAAAGAATAATATTGATCAGTGTGGATGATTTAGTTGTATCTACCAATGAGGAGATGCTCATCTTGATTAGAAATGATACAACTAGAATGGTTAATGGGTTGATTTGATCAAAGGTGGGATGGGAGGATTTACCAAGGTGTCAAGGAGAAAATTATATGGCTCCATTGATTATAGACCTTATTGAAGCTAATTTTTTATGTAGCATGTGATGATAGACTTCATGATAGAACACCATGAAGATTTCACCAAAATATGCATAAGGACTAACTCCCAATCCAATAAACACTCAAAAATAATGCACCAATGATAAAACCCATGATGACAATGTTGAAGTATGAATATGGATGGATTCAAAAATAATGTGCTTGAGGAATCACCTTATGAACACATATAAACTTAGTCGAGGCAACAGTGCTAAAAAGAAATAAAAAAATAAACAAGAAAACAAACAAATAAACATAAAGTACATAAACAAATAAATAAATTGAAATAAACAAACAAATAGAAATATTTAATACAAAAATCCAAAATAAAGCATCCTAACAATGACTTTTCCCCAATAGGGTAGATCAAGAATAACTGACTAGGCTTATACAGGACAAATGTTTTTGGATTTTAAAATATTTTGAATGTTTTTGGAATTTTGAGGTAACTTAACTCATTAGAGAATGACAAGATACCTACTCACAAAATAATGAGAATGTTTGGCTTATGTTGCTCACAAAATGGTGAGAGCATATGGAAAGGGGGACTGAGGTGACCTCAGAATGAATTGAGCATGACCTACATCATCCTAAAATGGCCTCAAGTCACAGTAATTCCATCCACACAAAAGGTGGGGAAAAACCAATTAGGTCCTAATAAGTTTTCAAATATAGCAAATGGATAGTCAAATGAAAATAGTGATGATAACATGATGTGACAATGCATGGTAAACAAGGGTTTCCTCTAGTTTACCCATAAATGGTTATAACTAAGATATAATATAATATGTTAATGATACTAATTTTCTCATAGGTGGTTATAATTATCAGCAAGACTAGTGAGACACCTATTTTCCCATAAGCAGTTATAATCAGGCTCACATAAACAAACCTAATACAAGATGGAAAATGAAAGATATCTTGCCATATCAACTTTCACACTACTTTCATAGATTGTCATTGTAAAAATGAATTTGATAAGAGTTGAAATTTGATCAAAATCCCCATGTAAAAAGTTCAAGAAGAACCAAAGTAGCCAAGATCAAAATAGGATTGGGTAGGATGACTAAAAATAGGCTTTGGTCTAGATAGGAATGGAATGGTTAGATGGTACAGTCTTGCTAAGGATAATAATGGTTTGATAAATTGAATAAAATGGTAAGAGGGTTACCCCCAAGTGAGAAGGTGATTAGCTAGGATATGTGATAATGGTAAAAGGATATGTAATAATGGCAATAGCATGAAAATGAAATGGTATGGTACATGTATTTGGCTTGGGTGTGGATTTTGATTCTATTGTTCCTACTAATGGGGAGATGCATGTCTTAATCAATAAATGATATAAATAGAATACTTGATCATGTCAATTTCTAGCCCAGACCTCATCTGAATAACTACTCTATTAATAACTACTTACATATTTAGATGCCAAGAATGCTTTTGTGATCTTCATTAGTCATTAATTCTGATTCCTTCAAACATCGATATAAGGTATCTTTGTAGCCTATACAAAGGAAAGTGTCGCCATGGATGGTAGGTTTAATTTTGAAATGGAATGGTAGATGATAATGGAATGTATAATGGTGGGGAAACAAATGAAGATCAAGACTTTTAGTCACACATAATGTTGTTGATGCCAGATTTGGAAAAATTTTGATTGTGGTAGGGCCAAAGAATTATTATCTCAATAGGAACATCAAATTTTTCTATTATTTGGACCTGAGAGTAGCTACCATTTGATTAGGCTATAGATATGAAGCTATTTTGATTTGATCTTTGATTTTGTCTTCATCAAATAGTGAAGAACTTTTGTGCTTAGCTATTGGTGCGTCAATGATATTTTCACCAATGAAGTTATATTTATTATCTCATAGTGACTCTGAGAAGGTTTCACTAAAGAACATTGGATTTTAACTTTGATTTTCTTCTAGCGCTTCTAAAAATGTTTCACTAAAAGATGACAAGTTGGAACTTTGATTATATCCTAGAGTGTTAATAATATGGCTATCTTGGTTGATGGTAATAGTATGTGAAATGGTAATGGAATGGGTGTTGGCATCAAAATCCTTGTAGAAGATACTAGGATAACTTATGTCAATGCTGAAGTCACAATTGTATTCAAATTGATCTGAGGTATGCATAGCCAATGTTTTAACAACCACAAACATATTTTTCTTTTGAATATAATTTTTCCTTGAGGGACTTTGAATCTGATGTTGAGAATAATGTTGATTCTGATTCTAATGATAAATTTGATGTCAATCCAAGAATAAAACCTCACTCTAACTTTGATTCTTCATCTAATGGGTACTTTGTTACAATGATTTCTTTTTGAATGTTTGGTATTGGACAAGTAATGACCTATGATGGCATAATGGAATCCAAAATGACTGGTTTGTCAAAGTGAGACCCTCCATAATGGGAAATAGGTTAAGAGACAACTCCTTAGGGACTAGCTTATCAAGGGGAGACTCTTAAAAAATAGGCATATATTCAAGGTAATGATTTTCCTAAAAGCATTTACAATAATTAAGAAGTGACTAAGTAAAGACTAGCTCATCAGAGTCAGACTCCTCGACAGCTAGTATAGGATCAATAGGTAATTCATCATAGGTTGACTTATCACAAATCATTGATTCAATAAAAAAATTTAGATTGGTTGGTTCTCTTGGCTTTGGTTTTTAATAATTTGGAAAATACAAATTTTGAACATAGATTGGTCTTTGAGTGATTAGATTGGTTGAGGCTAGATGGTATTGGTAATGGAGGAGAAATGACCTATAGTTAGATAATGGTAGGGCATTGAGGAGCATGATTGCTTGCATGAGCCAAAGGATAAAGTCTTGAGATGGTAATGATAGGGTAGTGTAGAGCTTGATTTCTTGCACGAGTCAAAGGACTAGGTCTTGGAATGATGAAAGGGTGTTGTGGAGCATGGTTGCTCATACAAGCCAAAGGACTAGGTCTAGGAATGGTAATGGTGTTCCTTAGATATTATAGATCTTGATAGATCATATAATCCAAAGGATAATTAGGGGTAGTCGATGATATAATAATAAAAGGATGTCATAGAACTTTATTTCTTGCACAAGCCAAAGCATCCAAGTCTTCCTCATAAACCATATAATCCTAGTCATGAGTTGGCTCATAAGCTAGTTCTTGATTATGTTCCATGTACTGATTATTACAAATATGGTGTAGATCCGTATCCAAAATAAAATTATCTATAGTTGGGTATTTAAAGTCCTCCTTATAGGCCTCTTCATGCCATTCAAGGTCTTGATTTGGTTTTGTGTATTTTGACTATGTTCCCCATATGGAGTATTATAGGGAGAATAGTAAAACTCCTTAGAAAATATTTATCGATAAGGGTTCCTAGTGGGATTTTATGTGGCCAAACTATCATAATTTGGATTGTACATGACTCCACCATAAGTGTAACTAGACATATCAACATAAATGATGAACGTTATGAAACAAAATAGCTTAGAGTTTTACAAGCTCTAAAAAATTGTCTAAAGGACAAATGGTCCAAACTTGGTCTAACTTAGTCAAATGGATGGAGCTGTATCTCCAATATGGTCTAAAAGTGGATTTGTATCTTTGAAATGATTTGTTCTAAGACTTCGCATAAAATAGTCTAACATCAAATATCATGCGCATGAAAGGTCAAGCATATGAATTAAAACTTACATGTTAAATGTATAGGTCAAAGTGTTCCAAATAAGGTGTATACTAGGAAAGGGAAAAGAGTCTCTAGGTCTTTTTTCAAAATCTGGAGTCAAAATCTATGCTAAAACACTATGCTAAGACTTTTGGCCAAATGGCATCAAAAGCTATACTTGAAACAAAGGTATCATGTGATTTGATTTAATCTAACAAGTTTGCAAACAACTTTGACATAGAAATAACACAAAGAATTAAACATAAACATGATCAATTGGAAAAGGCATGAGGCAAAAGGCTTTTGGAAAAAGGTTGGATTCTCCCAAATAAAGGCACAAATGATGATGAGAATAGGTTTTGAACAAACAAACCATCAATAGTTTTCAAATTTGGGTAACTGATTAATTAAATTTATGAAACCTAAAAGAGAAATATCTATGTATCATCCCCATTAATTGAGGCCTAAAAAAAAATCAAATAATGTTTGAATCTAAAATTGATAAGGTTAATTGAAAAATCAACATTGAAAACTAGGATTTGACCAAACAAGATAGACAAGATTGGATATCATGATGACACAAGACAAAGGTCAAAATTGTGTACATGACATGGTTTGAAACAAAATATTTTTTTATACAAGGTAAACTAGTCTTGAAATAAATTGAGCAGCCTAATAGTGTAAGCATGTTCAAATGATGTGATTTATGTTATGTTTCAAAGACTCAAAAAGAAAAATGGTTTGATATGCTTTTGGCAGCATAACACTACTCTCCACAACTCAAATTAACATAAACATAAACAAGTTTAGAAAAAATTTCAAGCCATAAGTTTGGTGTAAATGGCCAGCATAATGCCTCTAGAGACAAAATAATGATGTATAAACAAATTGATTTTGTCATGGCTTAATGAACAAATAAACAAGTTTCAAACTCAAAACAAATGAATAAAAAATGACCAAAATACTCTAAGTATAATCATTCAAATCCTAGAAAGGGTATGTAAATATGGGGTTGACTAAACTATCAAGATTTTGAACATTTATAGGGGAATCAATTGCATAATGACTTTCACATCAAAAAATGCAAAAGAAAATCACAAAAATTGGGTGTTTGTGGCATTGGTTAGTTGTAAAAAGGTTTAGTCATTTTTACAACCACTACATCCTAATGTTCACTCAATGTAGTGTGATGTATAAATTTTGATACATACCATGTGCAAATTAGAAGGAGTAGATGAAGTCAATGATGAGAGATGAAACCCCAGGTCAAAGCTTCCCTAAAGAACTCATGGTAGGTAATGAATTCCCCCTCACAAGCCAAGTTTGCATAAAATAAAAGACTAATAGAAAGACTTTAGGGTCATTTTCAAGGTCACGTAAACTTTGATGATTTTTTGGGGAGTGCTTTAGATGATGTTCTTTCTAAGCCTTAGACTAGGCTTTTTGTAATAAGGATGGCACTTTTGATTCCAAAGGTTGCCTAAAGGGGATAAATGAAAGAGCATACATGCATAAACCTTCTCTTTACTAAACAAGTTTTAATTAAACAACTATTGAAAAAAATAATTGAAAAGAGTGTATAATTTTATAACCCAAATGAAAGATGTGGTGGTGTTATTTTGACCCCTTGGTCTTAAGTTGTAACTTTGAAAGCATAATTATCAAAGCATTCACTTAATCATCTAAATTTTTTACTAAGCCCAAAAAGAAAGTTCCTGATTAATTTTGAAATACTAAAATGAAGTGTGAAAGTAAATAATTTATTATTTTTAGATGACTTTCCATGTATATCCTATAAGAAAAATGTTAGCACTTTGTTTAGCCTTGAAGCACATTTATCAAATGAGGTAACCTTGAAGGGCAAAATCTATCAACCCAAAGGCAAACTCTCAAGAAATAAAACATGTTATATTATAAAATTTTAGCATAAATATATAAAAATATATTAATAAAAAATAATATTAAATAAATGAATACCTATAAACAAAAAATTAGAAGGCTAAAAATAAAACATAACACATAAACGCCTACACATAAAACATAAAAACCTGAAGTCAGTATTTCTAACATAAATTTTAAAATATAGATTAGTTTACCAATAAATATGGAGAGGATTTTAATATCTCTATGTTTCACATATCTAAAATAATATAATTCCAAACAGTCAATATAAAAAAGTTATCAACTCTGTTCTAACCATTTTTACCAAAAAAATAGAAAATAGAAAGTGAGTCACTAAAACAACTATAACTTCTAAAATATAAATTATTTTTTTGTGAAATTTTTTAGATAATATAAATTACATATTTATATATATTAATACAAAAAAATTATTTAAATAAAAATTTATGACTTCTTTATTGGTCATTTTGACTCAAAGCAAAAAAAAAAAAAAAATCAAAACTATGAAACACAAAAAAGTTTGTGGATTGTGCTTTCATGAAGATCATCCCACTAGGAATGCCATTATGTGAAATATTAATTCAAATCAAGAGAGGTGTTATTATATTTTTAGTGACAAAATGAAATCAAATTGAAAAACCAACACACTAGCTAACATATATCTCTAGGCCTAGTTACTTGGTTGAGCTTAGTTAACAATATTAGAATGGAAACACAAATAAAACATGAAAGAGAAAAAATATTTAACCTCCATTTAATGATCCATATTATATTTTATTAATGGATTTCTCATCTTGTGCTCATGAAGTCTTCATCAAAGGAGGCTTGGCTATCTCCTCTTCTCCTTGGCACCTTGTGGCTTTAGCTTGGCTCAATATTTGGACATTATAACACTATTTTGTATGAAGCTTTGGAATAAATTTAGAATTATAACTTTTGCATATAATATATTAGAATTTAATAGGCAAGGACTCTTATTTATAGATTTTTGGAATGGTTTGAGGATCAACCATGACCATCCATCTCAAGATTGAGATGTGTGGCCATGAATAAATCCAAATATGAAATTCATTTTAAAAATATCACCATTAATATTTGGGATAGAGGGGTATTTAATATGCATTGAGGGTGTTAATGAGTCATCGAGAGTCTTAACTTAACTTAAGGCCCTAATTTGGTTTAATTATCTTAAAACATGATTAGTACACTTTGGTGTAAATTTTGGCTCTTAGTGTACAAATTAATCAAATTGGTCAAAATGTCTTGTTATTGGTCCAAAACTTGATTGGATTGGAATTGAAAGTCAGTGTTAGATGATTTGTGTCTATTATTCCATTTAGGATGTTACCAACACTAAATAACAAAGACATATGTCTTTTGTAATAAATTTGATATAAAAGAACAATCTAGAGCATCTAGGTGCAAAATTGGCATATTTATTCAAAATGATCTGATCAAAGTTAGCTGGCCCATAAATTACATTACCCCATTTAATAATACTCTAGCCAAAATTAGTACTTAACTATATTAGTTTCAACTCATTTAATGAATTTTAGTATTTTTAATCCAAATTGTGCACTTTGGTGGAAATTAGTCAAAAACCTAGTTGGAGGTTATCGGTGGCCTATTTTAGGTGTCTATAGTAGAAATTAATTTGAAGTCTAGTCAGAATCTAGTTGTGGCCTAAATGGGGTGTCTACAATTTTCCCCTATTTGGGAAGGTGTTGCAAGTAATTAGAATAATAACATCTTCTCAAATATTGAAAAAGTTGTTAAGAAGAAAAAAGAAGATAATTATTTAATAATGATGTTCTAAACAAAGTTTGGGAAGCCTATGATGATGCCTCCTTGAGGGAGTGAAAAACATATATGATTTATGGATAGTCCCTCAAAAATAATCTAGAAGAAGAAATAATTTAACCAATGGCTGATATTAATCCAATTGAGATAATGATTACATGCATTGATTTAAAATTACTAATTTTCCCAAAGGTAGTTATAATTATTAATAAATGTTAAGACATTAATTTTATCAAAAATAGTTATAATCAGTGGCATAGGTATGCACCCCATCAAGATGGAGGATTCAAAATAATGATGTTTTCATAGGTGATTATAATCACTTTGATGACCTAGATTGAATTATGATTTTTGATGGTGTCCCAATAGGGAAGATTAGTAAGCATAACTCAAGGATATAACCTATTATATAGATTAAGGATGAGTAAACAAAAATATAAATGATCTTCTAATGACTGAATAATCCAAAAAAGTAGGCACATGAGGATGCACAAAGTGATGAAAGAGATGACTGGAAGAAAAAGGGGCGATTGAGCTCACCTAAGATACATCATGTATCTAAACACTACCTACATAATCTAAATAGAGTGTAGGCCAATGTAGTTCACCCAAAATAAGGATAAAATGAAATGAGGAAAATAATATAATAATAATATTTTATCAATGTGAATTATTTAGTTGTACCCTCCAATTCAAAAATGCTCATCCTTATTAGCATTGATATAACCAGAATAGTCAATGGGTTGATTCAATCAAGAAGGTTTGGAGGATTTACTAAGGTGAAAAATGAGAAGTGTTTGTGGCATCATTACTTGTAATATACACTAAAATAATTTTTTTTTAGCACATAATAGTATGTATCATTATATAAAACACCATGATGACTTGTATGTAATGTGCATAAGGACTGACTCCTAATCTAATAAACAATTGAAAATAACACACCAATGATAAAAACAATGATTTTAATATTGACAATGAATATTGATATACACAAGATTAATGTGCAATAAATCACCTAATGAACACATTTATACTAAGTCAAGGCACAACAATGAAAGAAAATAAATAGGTAAACAAAAAAATGCATAACTAAGTAGTCAAACACAGAAATCTTGAAAGTGAAATCAATAGAAAACATCTTGTTATCAACCAAGTTAGTACCTACATGTGAAGACTTAATGGAATGATAAATAGGAAATTCCCTAAGTAAGGACACATTCAAATAGAAGGTGACAACTCCACTGGTACTGGAATATAATAGAACCAATAATGGATTCAGTAGGGTAGATCAAGGATGGCTAACTAGGTTTAGATAGGATAAATGTTTTTGGATTTTGAGGCTTTATATATCTCTAGGAGATCATAAGACAAATTTATAATTTTTATAATTTTGAAATCTTAATGAATTTTTTTATAATTTTCTATGTATCGATAATTATGAGATACTAAACAATCCAACTCACAAAATGGTGAGAGCATGGCTTAAGTTGCTCATAAAAAATGGTTAGAGCATTCAAATTGACATTGCTTGTAAAAACTTGAGAACATTCAAACTTAAATTGCTTATAAAAAGTGAGAGTGGGAAAGAGGGTGACTGAGCTGACTCAATGTAAATTAATCACTACCTACATAGTTCGATGAGGACCTCAAGTCACCATAGTTATGCCTGATAGTAGAGGAATCCAACTAGGTAATAGAAAGTTTATGAATTTAATAAAATGGAATAGTATAGCATAGGAATGAAAAGATGATGTGGCAATTCATGATAAAATTTTTGACCCTAATTTCCCCATAGGTAGTTATAATTAGGAAATACCAACATGGGATAATGATACTAATTTTCCCAAAGGTAGTTATAATCATTAGCACTCATAATGAAATGGAACAAAAAAATAAGGATGAAACTACAAAAATACTACCATCATTGTCTAATATATTGACTCTATCTATAATATTGAATCAACTATTGAAATTTTGTTTGAAACCCCTTTCTAAAGGTGCCCAAAGAATTAATGGATCATAACCAAGGTAAAAAGGGGAGGGTATGTAGGTTAAAAATAATTGTGGTCTTTAGTGAAGGTATGGTAGAATAGTAAGGTGAGGCAAAGGGAAATGCAAGGTGATGTTATGACATGGTTAGGTAAATGGTAGGGTATGAAATAAAGGAAAGGTAAATAGTCCTATCAAGGTAAAAAAAAAATTGTTCCTGTTAATGTGGAGATGCATGTCCTGATCAGAATATAATAAAACTAGAATAGTCAAATGTTTAAACTACTAGACCACACATCTTATAAATTGTTACTCTATCAAGGAACTATTATTGATTTGGGATATAATAATTTTATGATATTCATTAGTCATTGATTTTTTTCCTCCAAACTTTGAGATAAGATATCTTTATAGCCTCTATAAATGAAAGTGTGGCTAGGGATGGTAAATAAGGATAAATATTGGCTAATAGGTTTAATTTGGTGATGTAATATAGGTCTATAATGAGTACATGGATCATAATGGAATGTATAATGGTTAGGAAACAAATGAATATTATGATTTTTTAGGCACACACAATGTTGATGATTTTGGATTTGACATAATTTTGGTTTTGGTAGGGCTAAGGGCCTCTGAGTATGCTCTTGATAGGACCACTATATTTCTATATTATTTGAGCCTAAGAGTAGCCACCAAATGATTATATTTTATATTAGAATATATATTGATGTTATCTTTAATAATGTCTTCATCAAGTAGTGAAAAAATGTTATACATAGTTATTGGTGCCTCGAAGAGGTTTTCACCAATAAATTTGTCTTGATTGTCCAATAACACTTCCAAAAAGGTTTCACTAAGGAATGTTGACTTTTGACTTTGATTTTATTATAGTGCCTAAAACAAGGTTTCACTAGAAAATGTTGAGTTTGGACTTTTATTTCCGCTAACATCTCTAAAAAGGTTTCATTAGGATATTTATCTTTTTTTGTATGAATGTGCTCTTGGTCTTTTAAACATTCTGTAAATGAGATCTCACCATGGATGTAGTTCAATAAGGTATGAGTTTTTTAGTCCCAATCAACCCTTATGGGAGGTGGAATGTCAATATAATGGATATGTTGGTAGCTATTAATGTCATATGAAATGGTAATGGAATATGAAGAGGCATCACATTCCATGTAAAAGATACTAGGATAACTTGTGTTGATGATGAAGTAATCATCCTCAAAAACCATAGAAGGATCACAAATGTATTAAAACTAATCTACAAGGAATGCACAACCAATTTTGTAACAACCATAAATTTATTTTGCTTTTGAAGCTGATTGTGACTCAAAGGACTCTAAATCCAATGTTGAAATTGATGTTGATTCTACTTCTAATGCTAAATTTGATTTTAGTTCAAGAATATAACCTAAATTCAATTATAAATATTCTTTTATTGTGTATGTTGATATAATTATGCTTTTTTTAATGTTTAGTATTGGATAAGTAATGGCTTATGATGGCATAATGGGATATTCAAAAGTAGATTCATCTAAGATGAGTTAAACATAGACTAGCTCATTTAGATGAAGCCCTTCAAAGAGAGGGAATAGCTCAAGGGGTGAATCCATAGAGATTGGATTATTAAAGAGAGACTCCATAATGAGGGGGGAAAGGTAAAGAGATAAATCAATAGATGTTAGATTATCAAAGTGGGGCTCTTTAAAAATAGGACAATTTTTGAGATAATAATTTTCCCAAAGGTGGTTATAATCATTAAGATGTGACTCAATAAAGACTAGATTGTCAGAGTGAGACTCCTCAACAAAAGAGAAAGGACCAAAAGGTGATTCATAATAGATTAACTCATCATAAATAGGTGTTTCAATAAAAACATCATGGATTGGTTGTTTGTCTTGGACTTAGTTCACACTTGGTTGTAGAGTATCAGTTTTGAACACATCTTGGTCTTTGAATGATGGATTTAGGAGAGGTAGTAACTACCTCTATTGTGGCTCAAATACTATCATGGGATTTCTAAAGTGGGGAAATGTATGAAATTGAGGAATAATGACCTACAGTTATATAATGAGTTATTTATAAAGAGGCACATCTATGAAGGGCTAAATAAAGGATGGCCATTGGTCTAGGATAGTAAATATGACCTATTTAGTCGTGATTATACAACCTTGTTGGAATAAAGAGATACTAGATTTAAAAGGGCTTGGGATGGTAATGAAAGGGAACTATGAAGATTGGTTATAGATAAAATCTAAAGGAAGAGTACCTAGAATGGTAATCCTTGGGTGTTGTGAAGCTTGGATGTTGATTCAAGCCAAAGGAAGAGGGCCTAGAATGGTAGTGCTTTGGGTACTATGAAGCTTGGTTGCTAATGTAGGTTAAAGGATGAGGGTCTTGAATAGTAATCTTTGGATCTTGTGTAGCTTGGTTTCCTATGAAAACCAAATGAAGATGTCTTGGAATGGTATTAGAAGGTCATTTTGGAGCTTGGTTTCTTGCATAGACTTAAGGAGGGTTAATGGTATAGGTAAGGGATTAGGTATTGTTATCATTGAAAGGTCAAAATTGGTACATCAATTCGACCAAAGAAGGGTGATCATGGCATATGATAATTAACATGGATAGGTTTATCAATTATCCCAAAGAGGGAAGTCTTGATTTATGAAAATGGTTTGGGTCTAGGTTTGAAAGTGGAATTGGTCTAAGAATGGAGACGTTCTCTAAAATATGATCAATGATAAACTTGGTCTCAAATGTCTCTATGGTCTAACATAAAATTTATTTCATAAATGGTCAAATAAATGGTAAAATCCAAATGAAATAGGAAAAAACATTGGAATTTAGGCACATAAAAGATACACCACTTCCCAAATTTAGGCACAAAAATAATCTTTAAATTGAGTAAGGAATTAATCTAATTTGTATAACCCAAAAGTGAGAGATAAAAGTTTAAGATAAAATTAGGTGAGGCATAAAAATAAACCAATCAATGTTTGAATCTAAACTTATCAAGAGCAATTTGGAATGGACAATAAGCTAGAACAAAATGGATAGCATAATGATACTAGGCATAGACCAAGAAGGCACACATGGTTTTGAAATTGTGATTGGATATAAGGAAAAATGTCTATGAAATAATGTGAGCAACATAACAATTCTATCATGCTCTAAAGGTATGAAAAAAATGGTTTGTCTCAAAACTCTAAGGCACAAGACTTGGAATGAAATGGGAAGTGTAACAATGACCCTTTCAAATAAGTGACACACACACAAAAGTTTTAACAAATGACCAAGGTAAAGTATGGTGTTTAAACATATGACATAACACCTCTTTAAGAAAAAGAGTGATGTGCAAACATGAATTATTTTAAATGTGGTATGACAAACAAATAGTTTTGACTCAAGACAATGCAAGTAAAAATGAAAAATAACCAAAACACCTAAGTGTATCATCTTAATCATAAAAACTAAAAATGTGGATTCATACTATAAAATTATATCTATATACTTTCTCTTGAGAGGAAATTATTTTATTTAATCTAAAAATTTAAATTCACATGAAAAGTAGGGTTTTTAGGCTTCATCTACTCTCAAGAGTTCTTAAAATGACATGGAACATTGGACTACTCACCCTAGATTGACAATATATCCAAAATAAGTGGGGTTGTCTAAAAACTTTCAATATTTTTACTTTTAAATGGTCCCATACGTATGGTTAACACTAGGGGAAAATACATCATTTGGATACACATTAAATAACTTGTTTTGAAAAGTTCTTATCCTTTTCACAACCACTACATCCATAAATTACTTAGTGTAGTGTGATGTATGAGCTAAATGTACATTTTGAGGTAGTCTCTTACTAATGGAGCTTATTTAACCTCTCAAACAAGTGTCTTAATAAGATGACCTAAATTTATATATCCATACAATGAAGTGGGGTTGAAATGATGCTAATAGATGAATTCATAGGTCAATGCTTCCCTAAATAACCTATGGGGAGGCTATGAAATCCCACCTACAATCCAAGATGCATGAAATAAAAAATTTGTAAGGACATTAAGGTCATTTGGGGGATCACCCAAATCACTCATATTTTAGGGATTACCTTAGTAACTTTCCTTCCACACTTTGGACAAAGCAGAAAAGGCAATAAATGAAGTTTTTTTATCACATAAGTTCCATAAAGGATATGGTGGAGAGCATACATTCTATCCTTGGCTTGAAAAACAAACACACAACAACAATCACTAAAATAAAATCTATTATGATAACTTAACTAGAGTGTGAGTTCATTTTTAGAGCACCAAGTGAAATATGATATGAAGTTTAGCCCCTTGCCATTATTTGAAAACTTTAGAAAATGAAACTAAGTCAATTAAATGAGTTTTAAACACTAAAAATAAATGTGAATTTGAATCCCAAAGTGTTAAAAAAAAGGAATTCCTTAGTCTTTAGGTCCTACAAAAAGTGGTTAGGGGTCCTTATGCTTAGAAGCTAAAATCAAATGAGCAAATGAATTATGGAATTTAGATCTAGGGTTTCTTATGTTTTTCACATAGTGCAATATTTTAGATACATAACTCAAAATGACAACATTCCTCCAAAAATGCAATTGGTTAGTGAAAAATTGCAACTTTTTAAAAAATAGAAGGCTAGTTGAAAACCATGACTATACTGTGCAAAATCATTGATTACGGGGTCAATATCACAGATTTATAAGGTAAAACTACAATTATTAAAGTAATACTATGACTTTCAAAGTAATATCTTGACATTAAATCAATACCATAGATTTTAAGACAAAACTACATCTATGAGATGCAAAAATGCAACTATCAAAGCAATATCACAAGTTTTCAGACAAAACCATAACTACCAGATGCAAAAATGTAAGTTCAATATCTCTAATCCATAGTTAAATATCACTAATTCATTGTTAGAAAATTATAATACAAAAAGCAAAAGTGTAACCTCTAGTGCAACATTTTTGAGCTTCAATTTTTCACTTTTTTGGCCAAGAAGTTAAGATTTTGACATGAAAAATGTTAAAAAGCGGTCCTAAAATTCCATGGGAAGAAATTTGTGGGGTGTGGGTCCTAATGAAAATGCTATCATGTGAATAAGGAATCATTAGAAGGGATATTAGTATAGTGTTATTGAATAAAATCCAATCAAAACTAACACACTAAACACTAGCACTGCTTGACTAGACATTAGGGAGAGCATATGTAGCAAATATACAATGAAAACACAACTAGAAAACAAAATAAATCAACTTTTTACCTTATTTATAGCTCCAAAATGGATTATTGAATTTATTTTCTTAGCTAAGTGCTCAAAAAAAAATTGTCAAGGAAACTCTATTGCTCCACCTCTCCTTGTCACCTTGGTAATGTTGATCCACTTAGCTTGGCTTATGAATTTGGAATGTTAACACTACTAGAAAATCTTTTTGCATCTATTTGAGAAAAATAAATTTACACCAAAAGAGATTTTACACCTATTTAAGCATAATAAATTTACACCAAGATATATTTTTCACCTATTTTAGATTTGTAACTTTAAACCAAGATAGTTTTTCACTTATTTGAGCATAATAACTTTACACCAAGATAGATTAAAGATCAATAGGTGAGGATTGATAATTATAGTCTCCAAAGTTAACTCTCACCCAAATTGAATTAGGTTAGGATTTAACCATGGAATGAGCTCAAAATAACCCTATGTGAGTTAAAATTAACTCTAGTTGAGTTATTGAGGGTACATGTAATTATGATTTTCATTTAATAGGCATGGCTCACAAATTAGATATTTTGTGAGAGCTTGATGACTCATGAAGGCAATGATGAAGTAGAATGATATTTTAAATTTTTGAATTTCCATTTTTGTATATTCATTAATTTCAAATGGATTATTTAGCTAAGTATTTAATTTGTTTTAATTAGTTGATTCATTTTGATTATCATTTTAGTTCTTGTAGGAATTATTCAAGTGCCTCGCTTAATGGGTCCATAGGCCAAACTACTAGTTGTTAGGTTATAAGGTGATTGGGGATGAATATTTGATATGTTAATATTGCATAAAGGATATTACCCTAAATAAATATGCCTCAACATGATTCTGATCACTAATGAATTATGTGTGGATGAAATTGGGGTGTTTAGTGATTCTTAGGCTTAATTTGCACTATTTGGTAGAAATCAATATGAATTTCAGTCAAAATATAGTTGTGTCTAGAATGGAGTGTCTAAAATACTCTTCCTAGAGTGAATAATTATTTCCAAATGGTTTCAAGGTAAATTCAATTCATTTTTGGTGTTTATAAACATTATCTCTCATTGGGTCAATTTTAGCCTTCTTAGTAGCCTACAAGTGCCTTTCACTCTTAATAATTATTCATACAGCTCAAACCCTAGATGAACATCAAAATTACATGAATCATTAGTTCATAGGAATTAAATTTTTTCATAATATCTTGAGTCACCACGAATCTCTTCATGCAACATATGAGAATGTGTAATAGACTCTAGATCTAGGAAGGTTGAGTTTAGTGAGGTGGAGAGAGAATTCAAGTGTGAAGGTTCTATTTTGATGTTTGGTTTAATATTCCAATGAATTGTTTGAGTATATATCATATATAAAAACACATTTCACTTGTAATTTTCACCATTTTTATTCATTATACCTTTTTCAATCTCCATTGCCTCAAGATAGGGTTTATAGCACATCAATACAAATAACCCTAGTTAACTATGTTATACACTTTTTTCACTATTAAGAGAGTATTAAACCTCATATAATTTTCATTTAATTATACATAAACTTATTGATACCCATAAATCATTATGTTATCCCAAAACATTTAGGCTTATGTAATTCTTCATACACAAGCCTCCAATTGCTTATGAGTGATCTTGCTTATGAGTGATCATTTTGCCTATAGGTATAGGGATGAATGATTACAAGTTGAATATGGCTTGTCTTTATATCAATATTATAATTTTTTAAATAACCATTTTAGTTTGTAGTGATCAAATACACCATTATTAATCATATAAATCTCAACACCAATGCACACATTATATCCTTGCTCACTATCTAATACATGATTGTTTATGTCAAAAGTCTCTTGGTTGTAGATGCACATTTAGGTGTCTTTATTACAATTTTTTAATGATAACCTATTTAGAAGGTTATATATCACCTTTTAAATATTATTAAAACCTAAATTAAACTCAAACTTTCATGCTTTCTTTGAGGATACATATAGTCATGTGTATGACCATTTTAGGCTTATTTTGTAAAATTAGACCTCTTGTTCTCTATACTTGCACCAGTCACTTATGAGATATTTAAAATTGTAAGATAATGATTTAAAATATATATTATGATTCTTGTATTTTTCATTGATTCTCTTTATAACTTCAAAATTCACTTCTTTGACCATATGGCCTTTTACTCACACTGCCTATTAACATGCCTGACTATAGATAAAGATCTAACTTGAGGTTTAATTAGATATCAAGGGCAGGTATATGATGGAATAGTTTTACTATATATATGATTCCTTAACATGACTCACTAATCTATTTTCAACCTTTAACCCCATGTTTCAAGTAAGACTCATTTTATTTCATGTGGAGATGAGACCTATAGTCTATAGACCTGTAGGTCTACAATTCCATTGGTCAAAGCTCCTTTAAACATATATATTGAACATGTAAACCCATGGTTGGATTATTTACTACCATTTAACCTCTATAGTTATATTATGAACCTCATATAACACTTCAAATGCACATTTGACACTTCCTTCATTCATACTCTGTGTTGACAGGCATATACACCATCTCAAACACTTTATGATAGTAAACATTTATTGATGATATGATGGAGCTTTTTAAACATGTTTTAGTTTCCTATAAGTTTTATAATTCATTTAATTTCAAATTAATGGGCTTCTTATCCATAATTATTTTTATCAAACATTAAACCTTCATTTGGTGATTGTTATGAGCCTATAGGTCTATGTGAGACCTAGAGCTCTCTTGACTATTTTTCATATTTTGAACCTAATTGTCCATTATGTTTTTTTAGGAAGTGTATTCATCACTTCAAAATCTCTCTATACATCTCTAAAAGGTTTAATTTGAAGTAACATGTATTTAATATGAACAAGAGACCTACATCTCAGTTTTTTGTCCTTTTAACTCTCTTTCCTTCTTGAGAGTGTAACATACCTTTATATGATATTAGACTCTTTTAGTTGTAAGGCATAAAATTTAGGAGTATTGAAGAATAATATATGATTTTTAAGGTTTAAATACAATTAAAATTCATTAATCAAACCTTCCATATATGAAAACCTCATAAAAAATCCAATAATTGCTTGTAACTCAACATAAATGGAGATTTTGCTTCCTTAAAGGGCCACACATGATAAATGAGTGTTTTGTAAAATTTTTATAGGGATATTTAATCTCTATATGACCTCATTTAATTACCAATTTTTTTATTCTCTTTTTTTTAATCTAAAAGTGCTTAAAATTGAGCCCACAGGGTTTATAGGTAGTTTTAGAGTAGCCTAGGGTCTTAGCAATTGTTCATAAAGGAGGGGACACTAATATTAACACTATGGACATGTATTTTAATTTAATTATCACCCCCTCCTCTTTAAAATTTTCTAGGTCTCAACTCCCTTTGTGTTATATGGACCAAGCATGTGAAATTTGCCTTTGTGAGATTACCAAGGGAATGATGGGAGTTATAATGCAAATTTTGGAATATAATGACCTGCTCAAGCTTTATATTCATGGATTAGAACTAGATAATGTGAAGAGACACTATTAAGATTTTTTTACCTTCAAATGTATATCCCAAGTTTGTACAAGTGCCTAAAACTACCCTTTTTGGTGGTTAAACCTTCAAAACTCATATGATCTGACATTCTTGACATATATGGAAGTTAAATAACTCCTTAATAATATTGAACAAATGTGATTGTATGGAAATTAATCTTGTGGTATTTGACATGCACTAGAGTTATCTATATGGACTTTCTTTTGCATATAAACTTTACCTTAAACTTTACAAATAAACCTTATTTTTTCCAAACATGTACACAATTTTCATAAAATGTGATGAAGGCATAAGATGAATTTTAGGGACACTTTGGAACTTATGAAACATTTTTGATCAATAGCTTCACATGATCGAATGAGTAGACTAACATAATACCAACATAGAATATTGCCTTAAACTTGTCAAATTAACCTTAAATTTTACTAACAAGACCTCAAAATACCATTTTGAGACATCACAAGGCATGGAATGGGATTTTAAGAAGGTTTTTAATACATGAGAAGGAAGTTTTTTGTTATAGGGGTTGATCATTTTTTACCTAGGGGTCAAAAATTGTCAATAAATTGGTCATTTATAAGGGTAGAATGCCTAAAATGATTACTAGACTAGTAGCCTTGTCCTTCCATTGGGAAATGGAGTCACTTGAACTCTAATACATACCTGATATGAGACTTTAACCAAGACAATACAACTGACTTGACCTCCAAACACACACAAAACAAAGGAAACAAGACAACACACATGTTCTACCTATGTACTTATGGAAAACAAGACACAACAAAGAAACTAGTATATAAAAATAACCTAAAACATTTTAATCCTAGATAAAAAGGAAAATATATACGAACTCTCCCTCCAAAAGATAGGAAATAATTTGGAGTAAGTTGTTCTTTAGACATGATGTTTGGTGGAGTAATATTCTTGCTTTCCAACTCATTTAGCATAGTCCCAATTGATCTATCAACAAAAAATATGTTTCTAATGAAGATAAACTCACATTGAAATCCAAGATTTACCTAATGATTCTCTTTATTTTGAAAAACAATCCCAAAAGTGATCACATCTTGAATTGTAGGGGCATGAACAACTTGAATTCCTAGTGTCTTCTTGAGAAGGCATGATTGGCCTTGAAAGGATTCTTGAGAACTTTCACTTTTATTTTTAGGAAGAGAATAAGCCTTACCAACATATTCATTCCAATATATATGAAATTTAGGTAATTTAATGTCTTCAAAATCATTTCAAATGTCTAAATATTGCTACCAAAGGTACTCATCATCTTCATGATTGGTTTTGTGAAGTGGGACCAATTGAGCACCTTCATCATTTCCCTTAGGAGTCATAGGTATTCCAAGAACTTCAAAATCATTTATGTGATCATGTTTTAGATTCAAATATACCATGTCAAGCTCTACTTCATGCTCATTGGACATTACAAATTCATCCAAGACCTCAACTTATTGTCTTAGGGAAACTTTAACATAAAGACCAACTATAACCTCAATAAGATTAGATGCAATTGGACCTCCTTCTTTAATAATGCTATCAAGCCCACCTCATATAACCTCATATCTAAAATTTTATTTTTCTTTTTTTCTCCAAGATGGGTGAGGATGAATATATCTTCCTCATTCATACTTGAATCACTTTCTTTACATTCTCATTGGAACTAACTTGGAGCTACAACTTCCTCTTATATCCTCCATGGAACATGCTCCTCTTCATTAAGGGAGATGGTGGGAGGGTGATAAATATGTTCATGAGTTTTAGAGGTAGTATGATGTATGGTAGGTTGATCATAAATTGTATTTAGAGTCTTGATATCAATAGGGTCATCTAGGTAGTATCCAAGGGGGGGAAGTTTTTTAAAGCATTTTCATTCTACTCCCATTTTGAAATCACTTTATCAAAGTCTAAAGTATCTTCATCCTACTTTATAACTTGGGCTTGATGGATGAGTGAGGATAAAGTGGAGTTATAGTAAGGTTAATTATATTTAATAGGTATAGGAATTTGTTCTTTATTCCAACCAGAGAGATCCCTTGGCTCAATTTGAGGATAGTTAATGACTTTAGGAGGATAAGGAGCACAAGAAGGATCTTGAAACATATGATCCAATCCAAATTTTTGTATTTATAAAATATCCATATTATCTAATACAAATGTACACAACTAACCCCTATATCATGGATCATTAGAGGAGGTAGACGCATCTTGAAAAATTCCAATAACTTCCTCATATTGAGAAGTTGAACAAACCCTTTTTTAATAGGCTAGTATATTATTCTCCATCTCATCCATTCCATCTTTATAAACTTTAGAAGATAGTGGAGGAGGGAGAGGAGGATAGCATGATTGAAGACATGTTTGATCATATGCATCATCATAGCCACATGGGGGAGGTGTAGGTTGATCATATGTTTGATATGGCTCACAACGAGGATAAGAGTGATACTCTTGATAGTAAGGAAGGTAACAAGCTTGGTAAGGCTGATGAGGTATATAATTGGGGTAATAGTGAGGTTTATAAGGATTAATTTAAAACTGATATGAATCATCATACTACTAATAATTATTAGTACACTATTGGTATGGATCATTATAGGATTTATAAGACTCATAATAGGGCTAATATGGAGTACCATAGGCTTGATATGCCTATTTTTTTTGAAAGGAATTGAAATATACTTCAATTAATAAATAATAACCTCATCAAGATAGAGATTTGAAGATATAAATTACTTTTAACAGGTGTCTGGGATACTAAAACCATAGATTGAGCTCATAGTCACCATAGATTTTTTTTAGTGACTCAAAACACTAATATGTAGAAAGACAACACCAAAAATCCTTAAACCATTTTGTAATATGTCCCATCAGGCATGCCAAAGATATCATCACCCAAATTTTTACCCTATGAATATTTTTCAAGCCTTCCAAATTTCAGGCCACATGGAGATAATCCTAGGTTGTGGGTGGACTAATATGTGGATTGAATCTCTAGGTTATAGGGTTGGATTCCCCTGATGTATCACTTAGGCTCAATCAATAATATATAAAATTGTTAGGAAAAGAGAGAGGAAACTATTATAAATAATTTTATTCATAAAAACTAATTGACCAGTACCAACCAACTACATTGCACATCAACCATCAGACTAACCTAAACACACACCGCTCCTAATCTGCCTCTTTACATTAACACTTCATTATGGAGATTGTGATAGATTTTTGGGATAATAGTAATAATTAAGAGGTAATATAATGAAAATAATGAGTAGAAAACTCACTCAACCTTAACACTTCACTTGAACAATTCACATTACCTAAAAATAATCTTTCAAACTATATATGAGTGTTAAAAAAGGACAACATGCCAAGGAAAGCTAAGCAAAAAACATGACAATATAAAATATTCATGATCAAATACTAATTATAGTAATATAAGGAGGTAAAAATAGTAGCTTATCATTGATAAAATCCATACATATGGGTATGGCTTTACCATACCAAGGTAGAGGATGAATACAAAGCCAAACAAGGCAGAATTTATAGAGAAAATAGAGTAGAAGAGAGAGAAGGGGCATACAAGAGAGTCATGATAAGTGTATATCACTCATGGAAATAATTTTATCAATAATGTATTTATGAAAATATCTCATGATATCTCCAAGGACATTTTTTTCTTATTTTATGATGTTTCATCTCCCAAATGGCATAGGAATTTGTCTAGTTGTTTGAAACCTTTATCTTCTTCTTCAAAATTGACCTTCTCTTGGATTGGAGAGTGACAAGTGGACTTATTCATCATCAAGTCATGTTGAGATTATCTTGATCTACTCTTTGACACCTTACATCATTTTAGGAATCTTCTACATTGATGTTACAATGATAATCATATCTCTTACGTGTCTTGAAGCCCATTTGACTTCACTACACCTCTCCTTGACCTAATGGCTCAAATCTTGGTTTTTTCATAATTAATGAAACCCATCCTAATGAAAGGCATCTAAATATCTTATTATACCTAAATTAGTCTATTTGGAAGCCTCAATCACTTTCCAAGACTTCATCTTACACCCAAATCTTACATTTTTCTTTAATTACTTGTAGCAAGACAATGTACAAATGATATAAAAAAAATAATCATGTATTTTAATACCTAGTATATTCTTATAGATTTTTTCCAAATTTTATGACCAGACAATAAATGGAATTACACTTATTCACCTATTTTCTCCCTCTAATTAAGCCTTAATTAGGCCTCTAGGCCTATAAAATGAGTTTTGGCTCAAATTTTCTTCCACACATGTGAAATTTATAATAAGAGATATATTAAATTTTCATACCTCATGGACAAGATCCATGACAAGTTTGGGATTTTAAGGCCTTGTGTAAATAGGTGAACCATGAAATGGCCAAACAACATAGTCTTTCACAATCATTCTTTACAATACTTTCAATAATCATAACTTTAATAGAAATTACAAGGTGACATGTATGTATTTTCATACTTAAGGAGGTGGAAGTCACATCAATCCATCATCTCCAATGGTTTGCATCTATCCATGAGGTCAAATACATTATTTTGAGCCCAAATACTCATAAAAACATAACATTTAATGAGTTCATATAGGTGTAGGTACAATAAAATGTCATGGTGAGACTCTTAATGGAGTGAGGAATGATATCTAATTTATTTCAAGGGCAATCTAGTTCATTTTGGGTTTTTAGAAACACTTTCTCTCTCATCAAGTCAATTTTAACCTTCTTGGTAGCCTTTGAGTGCATTCCACTCTTAAGGATTATTCATAAAGGTCAAGCCATAGATAAACATAAAAATTCCATGAATCATTAGTGAATATTAAATACATTTTATTACTAATATATTGAGACACCATGCATATATTCATGCAACATATGAGGAAGTTTAGGAGACTCTAAGGCTAGAAAAGCTAAGTTTAGTGAGGTGGAGAGAGAATTGAGGTCTAAAGGTGTTATTTTGATGTTTATTTTAAGATATGACTAAATTTTTTGAGTATATAACATCCATAATAATCCATTTCACTGGTAATTTTCACCATTTTTCTTCATTATACATTTTACAATCTCCATTGGCTTAAGCTAGGGTTTATAGCACAATAATACAAATGACCCTAATTGAATGTGTTATACTTTTTCCTCAGTATTGGGAGAGATTGAAACATCATATAATGTTCATTTAGGTATCATCACATTATTTAGATCCATAAATCATCATGTACTCCCAAAAAATGTAGGCTTATGAAATTCTTCATACATAGGCCTTATGTTGCTTATGAGTGACCATTTTGCATTTAGGTATAGGGCTGAATGACTACAAGTTGAAGGTGGATTGTCTTTATAGAAATATTATACTTTTTTCAAGAAATTATTTAGTCTATATTGATATGATACACTATTAATAATCATATAAAACTCAACACCAATGCACACATTGTATCCTTTATCATTGCCCAAAACAAGACTGTTTGTGCTAAAAGTCTCTTGAATGTAGGTGCACATTTATGTGTATAGATAGCACTTTTTTGAATTATAACCTATTGAAATCAGTATATAACACATTTAAAATATTCTTAAAACCTAAATTCAGCTCATTATTACATACTTTCTTTGATGACACACACAGTCCTATATATGACCCTTTTAGGCTTATTTGGTCAAACTAGACCTCTTGTTCTATATACTACTACTAGTCACTTATGATATCTATGACATTGTAATATATTTTTTTAAAATATTTATTATTCTTCTCATACTTACCATGGATTCTCTTTATAAATACCAATTTCACTTCTTTCACCATATGGTCTTTTACTCACACTACCTATTGACAAACCTGACTCTAGATGAAGGTCTAACTTAAGGTTTGATTAGAGATGAAGGGTAGTTATTTGATGGAATAGTTATATTATATATACCTATACTATATCCATTATTTTTCAGATGACTAAATCATCTCTTTTAAACCTTGAACCCCATGTTCTAAGCAAGACTCATTTTATTTCATGTATAGATGAGACCTACAGGTCTGCCGACCTGTAGGTCTACATTTCCATTGCTCAAAGCTCATTTAAACATAAATATTGATCATATCAACCCATATATGGATTATATAATACCATTTAACCTTTTTCATGGGATTATTATCTTCATATAACACTTAAAATTCACATTTGACACTTCCTTTGTTCATACTCTATGTTGATAGGCCTATACACCATCTCAAACACTTTATGATAGTAAACTTGTCTTGATGAGCTGATGGAGATTATTAAACTTGTTAGAGTGTCCTAGAATTTTTATAATTAATTTAATTTCACATGAATGTTCTTCCAATCCATTTTTATTTTCATCAAACACTAAACCTTCATCTAGTGAAAGTTATGAGTATGTAGTTCTACGTGAGACCTAGAGCTCTCTTGACTAATGTTCATCTTTTGAACCTAGTTTTTAATTATGATTTTGTAGGAAATATATTAATCACTTAAAATTATATATATATGTCTCCAAAAGGTTTAATTTTAAGTACCATATATTTCATATGAACAAGATACTTACAGGTTTGTTCTTTGTCATTTTAACTCTCCTTCCTTCTTTAGAGTGTAATAGACCTTTGTATGGATTTTAGACTCTTTTAGGTGAAAGGAATCACTTTCAAGACTCTTAAGGGAGATAAAATTCTTTTTAAGTTTTGAATATAGTGCACATTCATTACTCAAACCATCCATATATGAAAACCTCATAAAAAATCTCCAAAAACTACTTACAACTCAACATAAATGGATATTTTGCTTCCTCATAGGGACACACGTGCCAAATTAGTATTGGAGAATTTTTTTATATGGATATTTAATATATAAATGACCTATTTGAATCATCCCTTTTATTCACTCTCTTTCTCTCAATTTGAAAGTGATGGAAATTAAGATTGTAGGGTTTATAGGTAGTTTTAGAGTAGCTTGGGGTCTTAGTGATTGTTCATAAAAGAGGGGAAAAAAATATGACCACTATGGTAATTTATTTGAATTTGATGTAGGAGCATCTACACAAGACATGGTTATGATTGAATTTAAATCCAAATTATTGTATTTTCCCTCCTAAATGTGTTAATGAGGAGTAATTGTAAAAAGTGAAAGGATAAAAAAAATGATTGTTGAGCTGTTGAGGAAATGAGGGGAATGGTTGAAATCTTTCAACTGTAAGATAACATTGGAGATAAATCTTCTCATATTAGAATATGATGGTAAATTTCAAACTGTTTCTTGTTTTTTTTCTCAGCCGAAGTTGGGCGTAACAGTCAGAGAAGAGGTTCTGGGAAAAGAACAAAAAGAAGTAAATTCATTTAAAAAGAAAAAGGGGACGTAGAAAAAAAAGAGAGAGAGAGAGGAAGGACAGAGAGAAATGACCTCTCATCCAAGAAAAGTTGATGTAAGAAGAAAAGAGAGAAATGTATGAAGAGGAAGGACTCGAGAGAGGAACATAGAAGTAGAAGAAGTGAAGAAAGATCTCCTCTAGAAGAAGAGAGGAATCAATAAGCCATTCGGCTAGGCTGCAGAGTATTTTTCTTTCGGTTATGCTAGATATTGTAGCCTGTTGAAAGCACAGAAGGTTTATTTGTATAGGTATGGTTGTTTTCCCAGATATTTCTATTCCTGTTCACAAATAGATGGGATTTTGAGAAAGGTTGATTTGAGAATGTTTATATTTGATATTTCTACTTATTTAAATCCTACATGTTGTTTGGCATTCATGTTAAAAGACTTGGGGACAATATTTGGCACACTAGGCAGGCGCCGCAGGTGCCCTCGCACATTACACATCTCCTACATCTGTGTTTATTTTTGTTTATATTGTCTCCTCTATATTTATAACCCCAACCATAGAAGATACAAAGATAACTATTAAATGAATATACAATCATTATGGTTGAAGTATCTAGACAATAAAGTCATAGCGTCACCATTGAGACAAGTTTGACCAAGATCAAACCAAGATTGAGGGAACAAAGATGCCTGTTGCAAAGTCATGGGACCATGATGCTTGCCATTCACTCTTGCCTTTTAGGGTAGATGCAAAAGGTATATAAGAGAGTGGAGCCTCACAAAGGATTGAAAGTTTGATTTGTCTAGAATACCAGCTGCTCCTCGTAGTGTACCACAGATTCAGATTACTTTTGAGGTGGATGCCAATGGTATGACTCAAGAAGAAATAGACTAGATGGTAAAGGAAGCAGAGGAGTTTGTGAGAGTACAAAAACAAAAGGTGATAAAACTCTCTTAGTAGGTGATGGATTGAAATTGACCCTAAAAGACCAAAGGTAGCATAGGACTGGAGAAACTGTAGGTTCAATTACATAATTGAGGAAAAGTTTTCGAGTTCGCTTTGTTCGACTGAATGGCATTCTTTTTACAAAGAATAGCCTGGAGAAATTTCTAGAGGTTTATGCTGTTACCATACATGACTTAGAGCAATTGCTTGCTTTAGATGATATGTGCCTTGAAGCAGGCTTAGGCTCAGAGCAGCGAAGTGGAATAGGCACTGGAAGCAGTGGGGCTGTTGGTGTACTGCAGCTTGTATGTGTCCTTATTTTCACTGTAGATAATGCAAATGGAAGAAATACTATGTAGCAACCAACCTACATAGAAGTTTTGTAGCACTCTGAATTATCACAGAATGCACTGACCATAGCATTTGAGTACACAGGAAAGAGATAGCAATAAAAAGTGAAATTGAGGAAAAATAGGCAAATGCAATGTCCTTCTTTTGGAAGTAGTGTGTTAAAATTTTGAACAAATTATATGGAAGTAAGGATATGATTACTGATGTTGGATTTAATAATGTGGATACCCCTTAAAATGTCATATGAAGGTGGCTCTGTCAAAATTTGGATTAAATCCACCTATAGTTATTTTCATGATTTTTGGACTCTTCCTTGTGCCATTATATACATGTAATGGTAGAAACAAATATTGACACGTCCATGGAAAGGGAATGGAAAATAATCAAACCCTGATGGTATTTTCATAACAACACTTTTATAAATATCCTTGTGTGCAGTCAAGGCAGCTACATCAATTTGGTATCAGAGCTTGAAGCTCTTGGGATTTGGCAAAGGGATCAACAGGAGACAACACTAGAAGACTATGCTGGAGGAAAGTTATGAGTAATCTATAATATTTGATTTTATTTTATTTTTTTAAGAAGCAAATAGGTGAAAGAAAAAGGTTTAAAGGCATTGAGGCTTAAGAGGAGGAGAAGAAGCCAAGGAAGGTTTAGAGAAGAAGATCCAAGAAGAAGCTTGGATAGTTTGCCAAAAGACTAAGGTGAAATAGACTTAGGTGAGGTAAAGGATGAAGTTTGTAGAATTGAGAAGAGAAGCTTAGAGAATCTCTAGAAGGAGAGCATAGTGAATGCTCAAGAGGAAGATCCAAAGCAAGGTAAGCTTGGATTTATGATTTGTATTTGATGAAGTATAAGAGTTGCTACAGGATTGAGAGAAGAGGATCAAAAGACTAGGATGCAAAAGGCCTAGGTGAGATCAAAGGAGATTGTCAACAGACCAGTCAAGGAGAAAAGGCTTGGGTGAGACAAGGGATCAAGAGACCAAGGTGGAAAAGACTTGGGTGAAGATCTCAGAGATGGAAGCATTGTTGAAAGCACTACAGAGCAACAAGGTATATGAGGGCAGTAAGAGGAAAGCAAGCATCAAAGGTATGACTAATGTTGATTTTGATAAAGAAATTGCTAGTTTGAAGAAAGAATTATCTAAGGTTAAAGATGAGTATGAGTCTTGGATGCAACTGAATAGACAAGCATGGGTATGGCCAATAAAGAAGAGGATAAAGTGGCCAATAGATCTCCTAGTGAAAAGGAGAAGAAGGTAAAAGAAGATTTCTATGAAGAGGGAAGCCCAAAGAGGCAAGAAGATAAGAAGGTTGCCAAGTGAGCAGCAAGAGGAAGAAGTTGAGAAGAAGGTTCTCATTGTGGAGAACAAGAGAGAAGAAAGAAAAGAGGAAGTGCCAGGAAGAGCACTTGAGAAGATGAGAATGTCCATTAAGAGGATACTCATGGAGACATTATGGTCTCTTGTTTTTGTATTTAATGCTGTTTTTGAGTGGGTAAATGCAGGTATGAGCAGCCTTATGAAGGTCAAGAGAAGGGCCTTGGAGATTGAAGAGATTGGTGCAAGAGAAGACACCAAATGCACAAGTGAATGTTCAGGAAAGAAAAGAGAGTTTGCTGCTGTTGATAAGGTGCATTGGTTAATGCATGAGAGAGGAGAGATGGAAGATGAAGATAACTTCCATGATGCCATTGAATGCCAGGAAGAAGAAAGAGGACAGCCAAGCACAAAGGAAGAAGAAGATTGCTCCATAGACCAAGCTATCAAAGAGGTAAATGAAGTGTTAAGTGCTGATTTTGATTGTTATTGTGAGAATGAAGATATTAATACACAGGTTAGAAGAGACAAGAGGAAGATGAAGTCCTCATGCAAATCAGTCAATCATGGCTACATAATGCCTAAGTGGATGGTGAAGCACACAAGCAAGCAACAAGTAAGCAAGCAGGCAAGTTTACCTTATAAGATTGATTTTTCTCATATGAATATGCAAGAAAATAAAAAGACAAACAAAGTTGGTTTTTCAGTAGTGTCAAAAGAGCATGATTATAGAATGCCTAAATGTCTTAGGAAATCAATTGATAAGAGAAAGAATCAAATGTGGGTGCCTAAGAAGGCTAAGAGTGAAGAAGATGTGAGTGTTGAGGTAACAACACCAAGAAATCAATGGAGGAAGGTAAAGGATGACACAAGTATATGGAAAGGTAAGTCAATTGCTTGCAATAAATGGGATAATGATGTTTTTGAATCATTTAATAATCTTTTTATGGAAAATGAAGAATGGAAAGTGGCTATGAAAACTAATGTGTAGCAAGGAGAGAGTTCAAAATGGATGGATGATGGGGAACGGAAAGAATATGCAACAGAACAAACAAGATGGCTTCAGGCATCAATTGAAGAAAGCAAGGAGATAGAAGGTATGAATACTGCAATTGTTTTTAATGAATATAATGATGTTGATGAAGAAGCTGATTTGTATGAAGAAACTATAAAGTGGATGAATGTAATTATAGAGGATGAAAGACAATCTAGTCCTAAGTTTGATATAGGACATGAAGATTTGGATGAGCTTGTGTTGTGTGAAGAGTTGAAGAGGATAGAAGAGTTGTTGAATCCTCCAAGAGAGTTCTGTAAAGGTACAAGCCATGGTGAAGGTAGAATTGGAAAGAGTGAGACAATACAAGAGCAAAGCAAAGAGGTCAAAATAGTTTTGATCAAGGAGCAGAAATGTGAAGGCAGCCAAGAGGCTTCATGGCCTCAATGTTTTTCTACTAAGGTGGCTTTTGATGTTCTGAATTCAGGTGTTAAAGTTGTGGAGATGAATGAAGTCCATAGTTCAATGGACAAATTTTTAAACCAAGAAGATCAAGAAGACATGTATGAGAATGAAGCATGGAGATGGGACATAACAGCTAAGAAAGAAATGAGAAGAAGAACATACCAAAAGAGGAAGACAAGAAAAATGAAAGATAAAGACTATCAAAGACAAACAACAACATTGGCATTGACAAGAAGACCGTGGGATCCAGGTACAGAATGAAGGCTAAAGCATGGAGGAAGCTCATTTGAACCAAGGTTCAAATTATTTCTAGAGGGAGAGTATGATGCAGGAGCATCTACACAAGACATGGTTATGATTGAATTTAGATCCAAATTATTGTATTTTCCCTCCTAAATGTGTTAATGAGGAGTAATTGTAAAAAGTGAAAGGATAAAAAAAATGATTGTTGAGCTGTTGAGGAAATGAGGGGAATGGTTGAAATCTTTCAACTGTAAGATAACATTGGAGATAAATCTTCTCATATTAAAATATGCTGGTAAATTTCAAACTGTTTCTTGTTTTTTTTCCTCAGCCCAATTTGGGTGTAACAGTCAGAGAAGAGGTTCTGGGAAAAAAACATAAAGAAGTAAATTCATTTAAAAAGAAAAAGGGGACGTAGAAAAAAAAAGAGAGAGGAAGGACAGAGAGAAATGACCTCTCATCCAAGAAAAGTTGATGTAAGAAGAAAAGAGAGAAATGTATGAAGAGGAAGGACCTGAGAGAGGAACGTAGAAGTAGAAGAAGAAAAGAAAGATCTCCTCTAGAAGAAGAGAGGAATCAAGAAGCCATTCAGCCAGGCTGCAGAGTATTTTCCTTCCGGTTATGCTAGATATTGTAGCCTGTTGAAAGCACAGAAGGTTTATTTGTATAGGTATGGTTGTTTTCCCAGATATTGCTATTCCTGTTCACAAATAGATGGGATTTTGAGAAAGGTTGATTTGAGAACGTTTATATTTGATATTTATGCTTGTTTAAATCCTATATGTTGTTTGACATTCATGTTAAAAGACTTGGGGACAATATTTGGCACGCTAGGTAGGCACCGCAGGTGCCCTCACACATTACACATCTCCTACGTCTATGTTTATTTTTGTTTGTACTGTCTCCTCTGTATTTATGACCCCAACCATAGAAGATAGAGAGATAACTATTAAATTAATATACAATCATTATGGTTGAAGTATCTAGACAATAAAGTCATTGCGCCACCATTGAGAGAA
This sequence comes from Torreya grandis, assembly GCA_037957365.1. Lineage (NCBI taxonomy): Eukaryota > Viridiplantae > Streptophyta > Pinopsida > Cupressales > Taxaceae > Torreya > Torreya grandis. The sequence goes on from JARHVA010004466.1 coordinate 513,053, forward strand.
GTTTGACCAAGATGAAACCAAGATTGAGGGAACAAAGATGCCTATTGTAAAGTCATGGGACCATGATGCTTGCCATGCACTTTTGCCTTTTGGGATAGATGTGAAAGGTCTATAAGAGAGCAAAGCCTCACAAAGGATTGCAAGTTTGATTTGTCCAGAATACCAGCTACTCCTCGTAGTGTACCACAGATTGAGATTACTTTTGAGGTGGATTCCAATGGTATGACTCAGGAAGAAAAAGACCAGATGGTAAAGGAAGTAGAAGAGTTTGTGAGAGTACAAAAGCAAAATGTGATAAAACTCTCTTACTAGGTGATGGATTGAAATTGACCCTAAAAGACCAGAGGCAGCATAGGACTAGAGAAACTACAGGTTTAATTACAGAATTGAGGAAAAGTTTTTGAGTTTGCTTTGTTCGACTGAATGGCATTATTTTTACAAAGACTAGCCTGGAGACATTTCCATAGGTTTATGCTACTACCATATGTGACTTGGAGCAATTTCTTACTTTAGATGATATGTGCCTTGAAGCAGGCTTAGGCTCAAAGCAGCGAAGTGGAATAGGCACTGGAAGCAGTGGGGCTGCTGGTGTACTACAGCTTGTATGTGTCCTTATTTTCATTGTAGATAATGCAAATGGAAGCAATACTATGTAGCAACCAACCTACACAAAATTTTTGCAGCACTCTGAATTATCACAGAATACACTGACCACAACATTTGAGTACACAGGAAAGAGATAGCAATAAAAAGTGAAATTGAGGAAAAACAAGCAAATGCAAGGTCCTTCTTTTGGAAGCAACGTGTTAAAATTTTGAACAAATTATATGGAAGTAAAGATATGATTACTGATGCTAGCTTTAATAATGCGGATACCCCTTGAAATGTCATATGAAGGTGGCTCTGTCAAAATCTGGATTAAATCCACCTGTAGTTATTTTCATGATTTTTGGACTCTTCCTTGTGCCATTATATACATGTAATGGTATAAATGAATATTGACACATCCATGGAAAGGGAATGGAAAATAATCAAACCTTGATGTTATTTTTAGAACAACACTTTTATAAATATCCCTGTGTGCAGTCAAGGCAGCTACATTAGAATTAAATTAGGATAACATCATTTATAAAAAAAAATTAGGTCTCAACTCCCTTTATGTTGTATGGATCAATCATGTGAAATTTGCCTTATGAGCTTGTTAAGGGAGCAATGGGAGTTCTAATTCAAATTTTGGAATATCAGGATTTGTGAAATCTTGATATTCATGTATATGACCTATATAATGTGAATAGAAAACTTTAAGATGTTTTAACCTAAAAATTGATATCTCAATTCCATATAAGTTCTTGGAACTACCCTTTTTGGAATTTAAACCTATAAAACTAATATGATCTGACATTCCTAACATATATGGTAATTAAATATGTGCTTGAAAATCTTGGAAAATTTTGTTTATATATAAATTTAATCTTGTGTGATTTTACATGTGTTGGAGTTAGTTATATTCACTTTCTTTTGTATAGAAATTTCACCTTAAACTTTGTAAATAAACCTTAATTTTTCCAAACATGTATGAAATGTTCATAAAAGGTAATGAAGGCATGATATGAGTTTTATGTATGGTTTGGAACCTATGACACCTTTTAAATCAATCACTTCACACCATGGAATGACTAGACTAGCATAAGACCAACATAGAATATTACCTTAAACTTGTCAAGTTAATCTTAACTTTTGCTAACAAGACCTCAAAAACCTTTTTAAGACCTCAAAAGGTATGAAATGGGATATTAAAAAGGTTTTTAAGACATGAAAATCATGTTTTTTGTTATACGGGTTGACATTTTTTGACCTGTGGGGGTCAAAAATGGTCAACATAACCATAAAACCCTCTGCACAAAACTACCAAAAACATGCTTTTCTTAGGATTTTGACTGTTATATCCATTTGAACTACTGGAGATAATGAACTCAATGACTCTTTAGCTTTCCCTAACTTTTAAATATGTGGGAGATGTTTCCAAAATGTTTCACAACCCTCTTTTCCAATATCTCTCTCAAAAACTCTTCATTTGTGCATTGGAAAATGATAAATGGTAGTTATAAAGAGAGATACAACATTAAAAATTAGTTATATAATAGCCTAAAGGATATGTATGGTCAAGTAAAAGAATTATTTAGATACCTTAATCTTATAAATATTATCTTAATCTCTATAAATATCCTTAGAAACAATGTAATCCTCCTACTAGTTCTACTACTTTGACCATTTTGACTAGCTTTAGGCCATGGTTGTTCCTTCCAAGGTTAGAACATTATCTCCTCAGTCATGCCTACACATTAACTTGATTTCCCACTTGCCTTAACTTTTTAAAACTTACCTTAAACAATAGTAAACACAAAAATAAGACCATAAATAATGACTATTTGATGACAAGACAACATGACTTGACTCAACTACCAACTAGACCATCCTAAGTGACCTTGTAAGATGCCAAGGGAGAGGCATTACCTATCAAATTATATCATTAATGACCAATAAAAATCCTTCATAGTGGTTATCAATAAATTTAGTATTAAGTTAAAGTTTTGAATGTTCCTCATTCATGGTATCCAAATTTTGGCTAACATCTTTGGCAACCACCTAGAATTGTATGATTCCTATTCACCTTAGACCAGTTGCCTAGTCCATATATTAGGCTATGGATTTATATCAACACAAAACATGACTTGGCCTTGAAACTTTACTAAAATCTCTTAAACCAAATAAAATAGTTGATTACCCTTACGAACACAATAAAACAAGAAGCAAACACACCAATATAGACACACAACAAACAATAAAACCAAACATTGTGATAAGAAGAACTTAGAGGAAAGACAAGACAAGAACTACTATGTAAAATTAACCTATTATAACTGATCCTCTTGGATCAAAAGGAAAAATCCTTGAGTCACCTTCTTATGATGAACAAGAATGATGTTTAAGCTATTAATTAGACTTTTTTATTGCTAGACCAAATTATTCCTTGGCCACCACCTTGTTTGGCTTGACCTCAAATAAGTCTACAATAACAAACATGTCTCCCAGTAAGAAAAATTTAGATTTATCTTAAATTATTTCTTCATACTATTTTCCATATTTGGCCATGTGATAGACCTATAAAGTGACTATGGTTTGATTCATAAAAGTAGTGAGATTCTCAGCTTCATCTTCTACTGGCTACTCAAACTCCATCTTATGCTTCTTTTAAAGAGTGCCATATTCATCATCATTTTATACACCACATGCTTAAAATTATTAATTATGACTAATAGTATTTGTTGAAGAGATAGGAACTTTTTGTATTTCATCAAAAAACTCCTCTTATTCTTCTTGAGGTTTTGGCCCACTAAGTTCTTCAAACTCCTTGAACATGTCCAAGTAGGACTGCCACATGTCTTCAAGACCTCCTTGAACTTGGACATGAGAGTCAAAAATTTCATTAACTATGGTTTTATCTTAAATAGCCTTCTCACACATGTATCCATCACATTTATTGGCCAATATAACAATCTCATCACTCTCCTCATGGGCTATAGTTTAACTATCCAAACTGCAAAAAAATGTTTCTAGCTCTTCCCAAAAGGAAAATTCTTATTGACTACTTAAAATCATGCCAATTTAAATATCAATCTTTCCATTATCTTGAGGAACAATGGGTTGGTAAAATTATTTAAATGATTAAATAAACTCATGACATGATTTCAAGTTTTCTTCTTCAAATTCTATTTTTTCCCATGAGGTTCAACAAGACTAATAGCTGGTGTATCATTAAGAATGCTTACCTCATGTTCAATTATAACATGATAAATTGATACATAATCATATTTCTCTTCATCAAGACCTAATACATGAAAACTATATTGATCTTATTATTATATATTTAATAATGGAAGCTTATATGCCCATGCAAGGTTCAATTCACCATGTCTTGTGCCAAACTTGGTTTGTCCTCCTCTAGGAGGCTGCCAACTACAAAAAGTTCATATTGAAGTTCACTTTAATACTATATAGGGATTTCATGATTGGAAATCAAGTCCATTAATTTCATGAAATTATGGTATAGTTACCACCATGTTTGATCAAAATCTTCTTCTTCACCTTTCTCAATGGATTCACTTTGACAAAATGTGGTTTCCATGTTACCTTACACTCCTCCATCAAGACCATATTTATCACCCCCATTGAAGACTAATTGGTCTCCTTCTTGATAAAGAGGATTGCCAATAAATATTTATTCATAATATACACTAAAAAAACTCTCTTCATAACCTTCTTGAGATTCAATTGTAGCTGATTGATTTTCCTTTTCAAGGACTACCATCTCATCACCTACTTTAGACAAGCCCTCCTTCACATCTGATTGTCCATATTCTAAAATGAATGCAATAGGTTCTCCTTACCAAAAGGAGAGTGTAGGAGGTAGAGATACTTCATTGGCTTTCTTAAAACCTAATAGAGTGTCCTTATAACTTAGGATTTTGGGAGTTCTAGGTTGATTATGTTCTTGAAGGGATGGATAAGAGAATTGAATTGAAGATGTATTCTTCTCTTTCCATTATTTAATTTCTTTATAAAAATTTGAGGTGTGTTTAACTTCATGAGTGGATTAAATTTTAATGGTAGGTGGAGATATTAAATAACTTGAGAGAGATTTTGAATAGGCCTCCATATAGTTCTCCTTTTCTTGACTTTGGATAGGCATGGGAGAATATTATTTCTCAAGATTAGGCATGACATAATCAAGGGTATTGGTACATGAAGGTTTATAAGATGGAATGTTCTTAATCTCTTAAGTAAGGGTGGGTAAATATTGAGTTGGCATAAACGTCTCTTGATGTCATCTTGTAACTTGAACTAGGTTTAGAGAAAAATAATGTTGATTTGAAGTAGGAAGAGGTACACAAGATTGAATATGCTACAATTCCTACCTCTATTCAAGTACTAATATATTATCAAATAACTTCCCACCTAGTTTTTAGTGAATGCACAAGATTTTTCATCATTAGAGTGGCTTCATTTTGACTGAAAGGGTTACAAAAAATCAAGCCAAGTTCCCTCTCTTTATCAATCTACCTCATTTACATTTCCAAATTTAAAATAGTTTATTTAAGGTCTAATAGATATGGAATAAAATTAAAATGACTTTAACAAGGTTGACTAGAGGAATGAGTAGGCTACCAAGGAGGTTGAGTTAGATTGGGTGGAGGCATATAAGGATCCTTATAACCTTGATAAGATTGATATGCTACTATTTGAGATTCACCTGAGGTCAAACCATGAATGCCATAAATATGATATGGAGAATATGAAGGCATATAATATGTATCTTTACCAAAATAATGACTAGGATAGATAGTAATATTTCAACTTTAGACACCTAGGCTACTTATACAAGCTCAAATTCATTTAGAGTCACCATTGATGATTGTGTTAATGCGTCTAAAGGATTATGTGTTGAAGATAAACATCAATAACTCTTGAATGGGATGAAATATTGATCTCATCATGTTTTATATAAGTGTTATCATCAAAATTTACACCCTTAAAGAGGTTATTCAAGCCTTCTCACTTACGTGATGGCATCAAGACACCTCTAGGATGAGGGTGGCCTAATCAGTGAGGTGAATCTCTAGATAAGGATAGACCCATTAATGAAATCACATTGAAATACTACTCAACATATTAATTACAAGGGAAAAAGGAAAGAAAAAATAAAATTAAACTAATCTATGGAGGTGATGCAATAAATTAACACCCTCCACTTGACCATCATGCACTAGGAACATGAATTAGACCTAAACTAAGCACACTACTCAACAAGGACCTTCAAGAAAGAGTATTTTAACATGAAAGTCATAGATAATTTATTAAATGAAAGGAGTAATAAAAAGGTATAAGAAAGACACTAATGAATAAAATCACTTCCAAATTATGCAAATCTACCTCAAACTCTCCATGTGACCTGCAATAAGATAATCCATTTACAAAGAGGTAGGGGAGGACAACTAAGAGTGAGTCAAAATAATACTACTATAATTCATAAATAATCACATAAGTACACTAATTTAAATCATATTATAAGGTAATAATAATCTTTATTCATCATTCCAAGGCATCATGTAAGTGTTTAGTTGAGCAAGGCCTTGCCATACTCAACCAAAAGTAATATAACTAGATTTTCAAGGATTCATTTATAGATTAAATTGGAAAAAGAGATAAAGGAGGATAATAATAAAACTCATGAACTATCCTTTATGATCAAATTATTTAAAAAATATATAAAGAGTGACATGAAGTTGCAAAGGATGTGTTGTCATATTTGTTCTTAACATTATCGGGCATGAATTGGAGTGATTCCTTGTGAGGAATGGTGTAGGAAGTTACTTTGTAAGTTTTGATCTTATTTAATCTAAACCCTCTCCTTTGAGATTAAAAATTTTCATCTATATCCATAGTTACAATTCCTCTAACTAACACTTGGAACCTTGGAGATCCTCTACACCAACCTTTGTCTCTCACCATGTTTCTTCTTCATTCAAGATTGGCATTGAACTTCATGAATATATTTTTTTTTAATACTAAGGCATGAATTCAAAATTAATATTATAATTTTATTCCATGGAAGGACTATATAATATATTTATTTCAATGCCATGGAACTTTAGCTTAGTCAATAGAAGTCATTTTACAACTAGACTATCACTTTAGATATTTAAAGGAGTATATAGATGTATTCATTATCATGGAAGTTTAAATTAGTATTGAGAGTTGAGGATGATATAATTATATTATTACATAAATTAAATATTTCTTATATTATTCTTATAATCCCTACCAGGTACCTTGAAAACTCCTTAACTTTTGAGGTTCTAGAACTAGCTTATAGCTCCATCTTTATGATGCAAGAACCATTACACCTCTTCTATTTAGGACTTGAGAAAGCATGTAACTATTGAGAGATTTTTTTCAAGGCCATCAAGGATCCTCATAAGATTTATGTAGTATTTATGAGAGTGTATATGAAATATTCATTCTCTCATTATCCTTTTTAAGACCTGTTACTAAACTTCTTGATCAAGATTATGGAACAATTATCACTTTAATTTGATATAGTGAATTGGTAGTTAATTTATCACCTTGAAATATATGAAAATGGGTTTATAATGTCACATAACCTTTTCCTAGGATTACACATCCTTCTTACTTGATTTGATGACTTGTCATCAACTTGCATTTTTACAAATAGACATGCAACTATGACTTTTAGTCCATTTATTTACATTCCCAGGCCATATATGCCATTAATCTACATATTCAGACGTGTAAGATGGGAATGAATTTAATTTAGGTCATTTAAATGATATTTAATCCAATTTATAAATTTATTAGGATAATTTATTCCATTGAGTCACTTGAAAGGGTTTAGGTAGGGTTTAAGGAAATTTAACTCTTAAAGATGCTTCATAAAGATATGTACCTAGATGAATGGACTTATGATTTAAAGCCTAAGTATACAAACCCTTCAATATTGGCCAAACTCCATTCCTATCCATGAATCTACTCATGTGATATCACATGTGGGAAATGTGACCTTCTCAGCCAATATAAGCCTAATGATGAATTTGAGAGAGACCATTTAGTAGAATTAGGAGTGAATGTGCTTATCTTGAGTTGTGAACAAATTATCAAGGTATATGTTACTAATAATATAATGTGAATATGGTTATCTATATTTTTGACCCTTCAAACCTTATATAACATGCAATATTTCTTGAATTTTCATATGCAAGGCTGTGTATGACCATTTAAGCCCTTTAGGCTTAATTAAACCTCTTTCCTTTTATATTTCCTTCAGTCACCTTTCAAAACTCTATGAAGATCTTGTTAAAATTTATAAAAAGTGAAAATTATTTATTATCCTTCATACCCTTTATGGTTTCAAACCAACTCCTATAATTCTCTCCCATTTTCTTAAATAGGCCTTTAGGTTGTAATTTTAGGTTTTTGACTACAAGTTTGAGATGAAATTTCTTTTCATTGGAAATTTAGTGGTTTTTATTAAATTCAAGGTCTATCTAATATTTTTTTTGGGATTTTATAAACCTTTCTAATCTTGATTCACATAATGTGTGTACCTTTTCAAAAGTCTACTCATAATAGGCCTGTAGGTGGAAGTTTGAGCTCATTGTATTGTGGTTTTGAGAATAGGGTATATTGAGTTAGTATTGACTCTAATGATGTCCCAATTAGGGTTTAATTTTTTAAAAAATCTATAATGACCGATGTGACCTTCTAGTTCTTCCATATAGAACTAAACATTTGTCTTCTTCACTTGGTCTTATAATAAATCTATGGGTATACATTAGGTCCATAACTCAATTTGCATGTGCTTATCACTTTTGATTATATGTGAATCATTAGTTTTATTGGTGGAAAATGTGTATAACTACCTATAGGTATTCTATATCAGATATACAAGATTCAAGTTTAGTTGAATTCTCAAAATACACCCTCATAGTCTTTATATCTATTTCACATAGCTCTTCTTCTTGGTCCTCAATAGGCTTATAGCTCTCTTATCTAAAATAAGTTTATAAACCATGTTTTATTATTAGATAAAGTATATTTATATAATTTTATGACATATCCATGTTTTCTATACCTCTTTGAACCTTCACAACTCATCTTTCATATACAAACCTTCCCCTTGAAGTTCACTTTCTTGACAGTGACCTGTAGGTGTGCATTTAGGTTTTTAACCATTAGGGGTTCTATATGATACTCATCACATTTTAATTTTCCTTAATATTTATAATTATGTCTTATATACCTCACTCTCCCTTGTAAATCCTATTTTATTTATCCTAACTCACATATTTGTAAGTGCTTACTAGGCTACATACCTCCTTCAACTTTTGATTTCTCACTTTAAATGAAGAAAAAAAGTTTTATGATGATAAAATATTATTTATATACTTTATTTATACCAAATTATATCCTTTAGTAAATTTAAAACCTTTATTTCAGCAATTTTTAGCTTCAATAAGATTTATCTTGACCTAGAGGTTCTCCAACTTGTCTACAATTCACTCAAACTAGAAGTTTTGTTTCATCCATGCCTATAAATTATCATAAATTATTGAATTATGATGAGATATGGTAAATTGGGTCTTTAATGGCCTTAAAAAATAATCTCCATGCACTCATTGATCTTTAGAATTTTTGAATTTGAAGAAAAATAACCCTGGTGAGGTTTTGAATCTCTCTCTTACACCCTTAACTTATTAACAATTATTCATAGACTTAATGGGCCTAAATATGAAAAAAATTCCACAAAGTTTAAGTTAAATAGGTTCTCCTCCTATATACAATATATTAAATCCTAACTTTCTCTCCCCTTAGAGCACCAAGTGAAAACCTAACTACCTATCTTGAGCTACCAAGAAATGTGATAGAGAAATCAAGTGGGTTTTGCACTATTTGGATTTACACCTCAATTTTTTACATTTATTTGGTCCTAAAAATACCATGGGGATATATATAATATTTTTTACCTTGTCAACCATCAAAAAACCTCTACACAAAACCACTAAAGGCATGCTTTTATAAATATTATGACTATTTTATCACTTTGAGTTATTGGATATGATTAAATCAGTGAATCTTCATCTTCCCTTGACCTATACATACATGGAATAGGTTTAAAAAATGTTTCATAACATTATTTTCTTACAATTCTCTCAAAAACTCTTCATTTGTTCATTGGAAAATGATAAATGGTAGTTATAAAGAGAGATCTAACATTGAAAACCAATTATATAAGTCTTGAAGGATATATATGGTTAGGTAAAAGCATTATTTCATCACATAGGTGTTAGATAAGTCAAAACATCACTTTTCCAAGGATAAAACCCTTACATTTTCTCTTTTCTAGTAAGTTCCATCTTTATCATTAAAAATCATAATAAGACTAAAGCAATAAGATACCTTATTCTTATCAAAATTACCGTAAACTCTCCAAATAGACTTAGAAACAATGTAATCCACTTACTAGTTATACTTATTTAACCATTTTCACTAGTTTTAGGCCATGCTTGTTCCTTGTAGAGTTACCACCTTGTATCCTTGGGCATGCCTCCACAATGACATTATTTACCACTTACCTTAACAATGTAAAACTTAACTTAAACAATGATAAATACACAAAAAATACCATAAATAATTACTATTTGATGACAAGACAACATGAATGGACTCAACTACCAACCAAACCATCCTAAGTGACCTATCAACCTAAATCATTAATGACAAATACAAAGCCTTCATAGTGGATATCAATAAAGTTAAGATAAATTAAGTTAAAGTTTCAAATGATCCTCATTCATGGTAGCCAATTTTTTGCTATAAGTAATGTTAATATATAAATGTGACAAAAATGATCCATAATAGGTTTAAAGGTGTTTACTGATTGAGTTGGTAAGTTATACAACCACCTTAAAAAATAATATTTGAGGCTTCTTGGAAATAATTTGGTCAAAATTTTATCACTAGTGTCATAATCAAGTCATGCCACATAAAATGATCGAATGTATTGTTCAATATCACCCTTTCTATCATAAAATGTGAACTTAGGTACAAGAAAACTAATTGGCAAGGGTTGTAAATATATCTCTAGGGCAATAGGGTTATGAAACACATACTATGAATTGATAACATGAGGAAACTTTAAATCATTTTATTTAGTATTTTTAACCTTATTTTTAAAAAATGAAATAGTTTGGATAAGATATTGTAACTCTTGGTATTTTAGATTGGATATTTTAGAAGTTGCCATAAGAGGTGTACCCATACATTAGGTAGGTATAGGAATTAAAACTAGTATATAAATTAAAGCATTAAGGCTTCCTATGATAGATGTAGTAATAGTAGTTTCATAGAACAAATGTTGAAATACATTTCTCATGTCCCCATTAGAAGTATGTAGATTTATTGGTATAGAATCAATTGTATTAATCTCTAAGAAGTACCATCACTATGTGAAGAATCCTTAGTCTTATCATGCCTACTGATTTCATCTCTTTTAACATACATAAATGCATATATTAATCCCTTTTTATTATTGATATGAGTGATCAATGCTTATTTATCTTCCATTTTAAATTGGGTTTTTTAATTATTATTTTATATTACATAAAAATGAAAAATTTGAAAGTTTGAAAAGTAAATTGTAGCCTTAGCTGATTGAAAACCTTGGGAATCACTTTTTTTGCATTCACACAAATTGGGTTCACCAAATGTTTAACCCTAAAATATAGATATGTGGGATCTAGGGTTATAGGTTTAGATATAACCTAGGGCACAAGGATGGTAGACTCTCTAGAGTAGGATAATTGTTTTTGAAACTCATATAGAACATATATTAAATTTATTATGCTGAGATGCTAAAGATATAAAGTATAAATATGATAAATATTGAAATAACAACAAAAATAAGATACCTATCTAGTTCTAATGCTAATATATATATGGATATAGAATAGGTAAAAATTAGAGTAGATTTGGATTCTAGAATTGTCACCTAATTCTATAAATTATGCCTCTGTAGGCTCATACACTTATATCAACTTGGGATGGTTGCATCAACTGTACTATATAACTTGGACATAAGTTTCTAGTATAGAATACCTTATGAAACTAAATGTTACCACCTAGATGCTTTAGATTTCTATGTTTCCTTTTATCTAGGGAATTCATATTTAGGTCATGGATTTTTGCTCCTTATGAAATAGAAAAAACCCTAGTTCTTCATTTTCAAATTGGTTGTGGGAAAAATGGGTTAGTGGGAACATGGTGTCGAGTTACCCTAAATACCCATATGTTAATGAGTGTTTACTCATAGATAATACTCCAAAGAGGGCCTAAAAATTATTTAGTTCTCCCCTACATTTTATCTTATGTGTGAATCATGCAATGTGTGATAATAAAGTACAATAGTGACCTAGCTTTTAACTTGAAAAATAAAACTCTTTGGCTACTCCTTCAGTACTTCAAACCTATATATTTTTTATCCCTATGACTGAAAAGGATAAAATAGGGAAACTTTTCTAAATTGAGTGATTGATAGAATGCTTTTGGTAAGTTTCCTATTGATTTTATAGGTGTTTTTTAGGTTTTTTTAGGTGAGGAATGAATGATGATTTATCTTGTATTTATACCAATATTTGTAGTGAATATCTTGAATTAAATCACTTAGGCTAACCTTTAGGATATTTTTCATTTACAAATTGGATGACTTTAGTGTACTAAACACTTGCATTAACATAGGCATCTAAATGAGATGCAAGTGTCTGGGTAGTTAGAAAATAGGTTTGGGTCCATAAATTATAGAGATGGGAGATAAGTAGGTTTATAACATTTTAAGTAAAATAATAGGTATGAGTCATTAGAATAAAAAAACTGGGAATAAGAGATAAGAAATTAGGCATAGATATATAGTGTATACAAGCATTTAGGTAGTGATGAAGGTATATAAGATGAAGTTAGATCCATGATATGTATTTGACAAGTGTAAAATATTGAGGTGTTATATAATTTATAATAGTGTTTATAATGTGGGAGGGAGATATATCTGACTTGTACAAAGGTTGGAAATATAATAGGTTATAGGATTTTGCCTATGGAATAGAGTGCAAAAGTTTTGATAATAATACATAAAATAAGGGACATTCCATGGAATGAAGACAAAGGTGTATAGGAAAATATTTTTATGGTAACATGAAAAATAAATAAGACTTGCTAAGGTGAAAAGGTATAGTGATATATGAGGAATTAAATCATATAGGCTATGTAGCATGAAGAAATGAATGGTTATGACTAGAACCAAGTTTGGGTTTGCACATATAAGGTGAATAATATCTTGTGAAGGAATCATCAAAAAAATTTATGCACAAAAATATTAGGGAACTATGCAGAAGTGCATGGATAAAATAATGAACCTACAAGGAACCCAAGGCACTCAAAGTGCAAGAAATGAATATGTTATGAGGGTGAGAATGAATACATCAAGGGCACATGAAAATTATATCTAAAAAATAATTCAAATAAATGGGGTGAAAAAATATCTTATGTAAAGGTGGAGAAAGTAAAATCCTATAGAATATCCACTCACATAGACCTACACTTATGCATTTGACTAGGTAATCTAGTGTGTGGCTAACACAATTAGATAAAGGATAGAGCTAAAAATATATATTACATGAAATTATGATAAGATAAAATTCATATTTGAGAAAATTGAGAGTCATAAAAGGATATGATACCGCTAGGGTGGGATTTTATATTTTTGCATACCCTACAAATTTATGTAGCACCTTATTTAATGTAGATGTTTGTCCATACGCAAATGACAAAGAAAACGCTAAACATTTAGTGGATATAAAAGGAAGGGTAAGTATAAACATTTATAAGTTTTCAATCATTAGGATGATTTTTTTTTATTTTTTATAATAAATTTTGACTCAAAGAGGGGAGATTATGCCTGATTACATAATTGTGTAACTTGAAGATAAGTTTGCCTAAAGCCTTAAGAGGATGGAGGATTAAGGACTCTATTTTTGATAGAAAAATCTATGTCTAAGGATTGGATTAAGAGATTTGAGAGATATATTTTAAATAAAAGAAGATATTTATATGTTTTAACCTTGAATTTAATAATATTGACATGAATTTTGTATCCATTATGTAATGGTTAAAACTTGATTAGGTGAAACTATCACTCAATTGTATAGTGTAAGGCATCCCTTAATCAGTACCTATCACTATAGTTGAACCAATTATTAACATGTAAATTATTGTGAACCTATAAGTCCCCAGGTTCACCAAATTATTTATGTGTAATGGTGGTGTGATCCTTAAAAATATTTATTATTTGATATGGTAAAATCTAGGTTTAACAAGGACCTAGAACCAAGAGAGTGAATTACAATAGTTTTAATAGGCTAACTAGGGCTAAGAGGACAAAAAACAAAAAATCCAGTTCTTAGAATGAAAATAAAAAATAAAAAAGTATAACATAACTAGGAAGAAGGTCCCTCTTGAAGATAATAAGTTATAGTAGTGTCCTTCACTAGGATGGAAGGTTTATCTTTTGATACTTTGGAATGAGTATAGTTCCTGGGGCCTTCTACCACTTCCATAGGGAACATCATTATAGGACACTTCCTACCTTTTACCTAAAAAGGAGTCTATTTAGTGGGTACCCCTCTGGGGGAGCCTAGGGGGATTTTAAAACCTTGGGTATTTCATAATAGGGGATTGGTGGGTTGAGTAGAGTGGATAAAGGTTTGGATAGTAGCCTCAGTCACCCTGTGAAGTTCATTCCAATCCTAGATAAGCTTAGCTAGGCCAAACCCTACCTACTAAACCCTTGACTTGAAATTTTCTAATTTTTTTTTTTCAACTCCTCTATTACTGTGGCCTTACCTTTGCAATCTGAATTCATAAGAGTCCCAATTTCAATGGGTTTAGGCTTGGGGATAAAAAATATTTTGAGAGGGAGGTCATCATGGGGGATTGAGATAAAATATTTTGGGGGGTGTGTTCAGAGGTTAGGTGGGATCCCTCAATAGGTTCCTCCATTAGGAAGTCCTCAATAGAGGATCCCCTAGGGAGGACCTTCCAACCTAAAAGGGCCTGCCCATGTCTAACAAGCATGAGTATTAGACCCATGGGATTTGTATCATTTACATGGTGGAGTAGAATGATACTTTCCAGGGAGTTGAGTAGGAAATATGGAAGACTGATTTTAAACCCAATCAAGTGATTTATAAGTATAAAATGGTGTGGAAAAGTTAAAGTATACTTACCTTCTAGAGTCATGTAATGCATGATCTAAAGGTAGATATCAAGCCATTAATGTAGGAGGTTAGATCATGGTAATACTTTCTTGTTAGTATGCATAAAATCATTCATTTTGAAGAACCACTTCAGGGATCCTTTCTTTTTTGACTAGTACTTAAATTACTCGGCACTTGTGTAGGATATACCCATGGCATCACCAATGAATTCCTTCAAGATGTTAATGGTGATGCCTCACATGCTAACCTTCTAATTTTTCTAGGATACCATGAAGTCTCAAGTATCCATGACATTGTGGTTAGTGATGCATTCCATAAACTCCATTAGTCCCCCCTTCTTGAGCTTCTTCCAGACTTAATTTTTCTTGTGAACCTCTTTTCATGATGTGGGTTTTAAGTAGTCTCTATCACCATGCATGGGTGTTGGAATCATATAGATGGAATGGGAGAGTCAAATTTTTAGGATGTGTAATAAATAGATAGGGCTCAAATAGGTGAAAACACCTACCAAAGTCACATAAAAAAATTAATCCTACTTTTTTAATAATAAATATAGATTAATTGCATTGGGATTCACCTCATTAAGTTGAGGGTATGCACATGTAAAAGGATGATTATTTTAATAGGAATTAGTACCTTCAACATAGATGATGTTATACACATTTTGGGGAATGCTACCTATATCATGATAGCTAGTTAAATGGTGGAGATCAACTCTAATGATGGTGAGGAGGTTAGCCACCCCATTTCCTTCCCTATAAGTGTGCATGAGTTAGAAGTTAGGTATACCTTTTAAAATATGCTTTGCATCATCAATGGTCTCATTGATAGTGTATGAGGGTATAGTTTTTCCTTCTAAGGCAAAATGATGTTCAATGAATCACCCTCTATAATGATCCTATTTTGGTTGATTGTTGATGTTAGCTGTATACCCTAAAGGGATACCTTAGCCTTAACAAGGTGGTTTTTTTGCTTACCCATGGGACCTAAAAAAGTATCCAACACCTCCCTTTTATATTTAATTTTGATGCCTCCTCCCTTTATAGGGACCATGTTTCCCTTGGAAGCCCCATCAAAATTTAGTTTCACCCACCCCTCTATAAGAACCTTCCATTTATTTTGTTTGTAGATTAAATCTGTTGTGGATGGGCAAGTAACTTGTTGAAGATCCTAGATTTTGAGGATAAGCAAGGCCAAGTGGGGTAGGATATTTATCTTTGGAGGAAATGCCTTCTAATTTTTGAAAATGGACTGGTAGATATGGGTGAAGACACTCTTTATTTGGTGCCTTTTATTGAGGAATAGGCTATCATTGTAAATTTTCTAGATGCACTAGAACTAGTGGGGAAGGGCAAGGCACCAAAGGAAGGTTAGGGAAGGAATGGTATATGGGGTATTATATTGAAGAATGAGATCCAAGATAATATTAGGTTTGATATATGACATGTTGAGGTGATTAATAAGCTAATTAAACAAACTAAGACTAAAGGGGCATTCTAGAAAAAGGTATTGAGCAGAATATTTTGTACTTCAACAAATCAAACATATTTTGGGGATAATTAGTCCCCTTCTAGCTAATTTTTCCACAATCAAGATTATATTCAGTACTAAAAGCCAAAAGAATAAATTAACATTGTGGGTTAGGTGCTTTACCCATAGATTTTTCCAGTGGTCCCAATTACTTTCCAAATTGAGGTTAATGGCATGGTTTGAGGTCACTAAGTATGATCCATTGTCCTCATCCCTCCAAAATAAATAATATTCCTTCTATACATAAGGGATGTGAGTCTAATTTAAGGCCAAGTTGAGGTTCTTAATGGCTTAAGATTCTTCTAAAGTGAGATCTTTGCCGGGGATGACCTTCCAACACTTTGTTCTTTCCTTGATTTCCTATTAATCCTTTAACTTGCAGCCCCATATTTTCTTGAGTTATCTCTACATCCTAGCCTATATATATTAGGTAGAGAGGGGGTGGGGGATATCTAGGAATCTTCTTAAAAATCAATTTTCTTGTCATTACCAATTTTCTAAAGGATGCCCCTCTTTAAATATCTTTACAGTTGGTTATGGCTTTCCAAAAGGTGGATCCATCGATAGGGCCTTCTTCTCATACGAAATCATCCTCTTCTATTCCTTCCAAGTATTTATCCTTTAGGATTATTGTCTATTCACCATTCTCCTTCATCAAGCACTAACCCATTTTTTTTAGCAAGACTAAGTTCATAGATTTTATGATTCTCAGGCCAAGACCTTCATTAGCTTTAGGGAAATAAATGTTTTCCCATGCAACTAGATTGAATCTAAGTCTTTCTTTAGTGACTCTCCATAGGAAGTTTTTTAAAAATTTTAAAATTTTAGAGGCAACATTTTATGGGATTTTAAATACTAACATTAGGTATATAGGAATACTCTAAATGGAAGCCTTGAGGAGCTGGTATTTCCCTATCTTGATGAAGAGGTGATCTTTTCATCCCACTAATTTCCTTTATATGAAATCAATTAAGGGGTTCCAAATATGGGAGTCTATTTTTATATCAAAGAAAGGGATATCTAGGTGATTAGCTAATAATTTTCCCACTTGGCAGTTAAGAATTTTAGAAATTCTTCTCTAATGAGAGGTTGGTGTTTTGATGAAGAAGAGGAAACTATTTTGGAATTTGATGCATTGATTGGAAAAATTTTCATAGTTTTTTATGATATATTTTAGGTGCTTGGATTCCTCAATAGATTCATCTCCTAAGATGATAGTGTCATCAGAAAAATACTAGTGGGTGATAGGATTAGTATTCTAGGCCATCAAAATACCCTTTATCAGACCCTAGTTGCAAGCTCACCTCAAAATTATCCCAAAATTTTTAGCTAAGATGATGAAGAGGTATGGAGAGAGGGTCTCTCCTTGTATTAAAACACTTAAGGAAGGAAATAAGACTTTAGGAACCCTATTTATAATAATCGAGAACTTAGCAGTGGCAATCTAGTTCCATATGATTTTCTAAGTGTCATGATTCAACACAAGCTTTTCTTGAATATGAATTAAAAATCACCAAGAAACTTGGTCATAAGCTTTTGACATGTACATTTTGAGTTTCATTCCCTATCTTGAATATTATTTTTTAAAATAAGGTGGATAAAAAACTTGTTAATTTATAAATGACTTTTATTTAAAACATTTGACATGTTAGTAACCTAGCGGCCATAAGATTCACATTATTCTTCCTTCTAAGTGATAATATTAGGTACATAACATTATATAGGTTCATAATAGTGTTATTTACATTCATTTTCCAATATTCAAATCTATATCACATGTATTATAAGAATTTAACATGGTTGTAGGTTAATGTTGAATAAAATTTTAGATGATCTTTATTGTTTAAAACTACATAAAGCAAATGACATGAGAATTTATCTTATTAAAGCCATAAATTTTGATCTATAAATTCATTTGAACCCATTTATTTTAAAAATTAAATATCTAAAATAGTTTCATGTAACCATAAGTTGTGATAGTCACTTATTTAATTTTTGGATAATTTTTTTAGGCTAAAAATTAACCATCTAAAGGTCAAAATGCACTTCAATTTTTTTCCACTATTTTCTTTTTATTTTATATTTTTATATTTTTTTGCAAATGGGAGAGAAATTTTAGTTAAATTTCAAGCTTATTTTATATGTGTATAATGATAATTTATACTTAATTATTTGGCCATTAATGTAGCAATTATAAAATTTAGAATAATATTATAGAGAATAAAAATAAGCAACAAAACAAAATTTTAATTATTTTTTATTCTTTGTGAATTTTGAAATGGAAACTTGTTTGATATATTTTATTAAAAATTGAATAAATAGAATATATTCATGTATTTTTATGTCTCTTTATCCCCTTGATGACTATTTCAATGTTTTTAAACCCAAAATTGACAATCTAGAGGCTAAAAATTATTTGTTGAATTTATTTTCATTATTTTTTAAATTTTATACATTTTGTTTTTTATATAAATTGGCATGAAATTGAAGTGGAAAATAACTATTTGGTTTTATTTATATGTGTATAAGATAATGGATAGTTAGTTGGTTCATCTAAGCTTGCATGCAAAATAATAGAAATAAAAAATTTCAAAAACTACTTAAAAATATCAATTTCAGTTAAATCTAGGATTAGATTTTATTTTGATAGGATTTTAGTTGTGCATCTTAAATTGATCTTTAAATTATTAATAATGAATAATCTAATCCTCATTCAGTATAAATTTAGTAAGTTAGAATAAGATGTGTTGTCCTAGTTATGTATCTTTAAGGATCTCATTAATGACTTTAGAAAGTGAAGGAATTTATGGGCATGAAAACTCAACTAGAAAAATAAAGTAAGAAAATCATATAATAAACCCAAATTACAAAGGATTTACTAAATAATACACATTAGTTGAAGGATGAAATGAAAAAAACTATAATTAAATTGAAGAAGATGGAGGAGGAAATTTAGTTGATGAATGAGAATCTATAAGTTTTCAAATTGATGACTAAGGATAATATCATCGATATAATTGAACCGAAAGTGAATGATAATAATAGGAAAGTCATGGAAAACCAAGATGGTCCTATAAGAAGGATAATGGGATAAAATAAGAATAAAAAATCTAGCAAATATGAAACTACTAAATTTGTTATATCTAATAATCTTCAAGACTTACATGAAGAAATGAAAACAACCAAGTTTGGAACATATGGCTGATTAATGAGGCCGTGTCTCTGTCTATTTTTTTTTTATTTTGTAGTTGTTTGTTTGCTGATGTATTTTTGATGGCTTTCATGTTGTCTGATTGTATGTTTATTTTGAAGGTAGTTTGGTTTCTTTAATTATTATGGGATTAATTATTCTAATTTTTCTAGGATCATAAAAAAAAATCCTTTAAATACCCTACCTTTTACCATTATAAAAAATATTTAATAAGTATAACTCTCTTGTGCTACATCATATTTTTCTCTATAATTTTATTCAGTGGGTTTCATTATTGATGTGTATAGATACTAAAATCAAATATATAACACTTGAAAATGTCAATCATGATCTACACTTATGCTACATGATTTTTACATTCCTAAATATATATCAATCATCATTATTACACATTTTCATGCTAGTTATGATCCCAATCCATTCTAAATTACTATCATTTGCCTATAATAATATCTCAATCTATGATAAATCAGTGAAATATCCTACCTATACGCTTAAAAAATACCACATTTTTAGTTTTATCTCATAGATAATAATATTATACTCAAAAGATAATGTTGACATCATTTTCCTTAGGATAACATTATCATATTTCACTTTGAAATAACTAGTTTTCAAAATTAAAAAAAATCCATAGGTTGGCCCATTCATATAGCATGTATTTGCATGATAAATTACCTAATTTAGTGCATATAAATAACAATCAAATCCAAGATTATTTAAAATATATAATTCTGAATTAATCCTCATATATATTGTTGCACATTGAGAAAACATTCCCTATTCTTCCCAAATTTGAAATTAATCACTAGGAACATTTGTTATCCAAGTGTGAATCATACTATTCCAAACCAAATGCCAATGTTTTCATCTTCAAATACCAATTTCTAGGTGTATTTACATAGAGAAAAGAGCACAATTTCACATTCATGCTAAGGGAAAGAACTATGTGTGTCTTTAATTCCCTCTTCAGAGTATAAGATACATAGGAAATGGTTAATCATTAATGGGGGTGATTGAGTTAGCTAATCCTAATTTCCATTTCTCAAATTTTATAAGTTTTCATCCTTTATAATAAGACCTTGGGTTCAAGGAGAATGAATCTAATTTCTAAAGTTACACATGTAGTTGGGGCCTATATATCACACATACAAAGATATATCAGATAAGTACATTTCATTATATGTTAAAAAAGAGATAAATCTACCAAAGAAATCAACATATGCTTCAATCACTATTATTAACAATTTTATTGAAGCTTGATGATACTAATCTTGCATGCATAAAGACATAGTTATAAATCTAAATCAATCACATACCTACTTTAATTTTGTTTCAACTACAAAATCACATTCACATTCAATATGTCAACAAACAAATCTAAATATATTGATATATTTAGTACTTTCCATGAATATTAAATTACATTATCATATCAGTCTCGTAATTACACTATTGCATGTTGAGAAAATATTCCCTGTTCTCCCCAATTTTAAAATTAAGCACTAGGAGTATTCATTATCCAAGTGTGAATGATACTATTCTAAATCAAGTGCCAATTTTTTCATCTTCAAATCCTAATTTTTAGGTGCATTCACATAGATAAAATAGCATAATTTCACATTCATGATAAGAGAAAGAACTATGTGTGTCTTTAATTCCCTCTTAAGAGTATAAGATACATAGGAAATGGTCAATCATCAATGGGGGTGATTGAGGTTAGCTCATCCTAATTTCCATTTCAATTTTTATAACTTTTCATCCTTTATAATAAGACCTTGGGTTTCAAGGAGAATGAATCTAATTTCTAGAGTTACACATGTATTTGAGGTCTATATATCACACATACAAAGATATATCATATAAGTACATTTCATTTTATGTTCAAAAAGAGATAAATCTACCTAATAAATTAACATATGCTTCAATCACTATTATCACCAATTTTATCGAGGCTTGATGATACTAATCTTGTATGCATAAAGACATAGTTATAAATCTAAACCAATCACATGCCTACTTTAGTTTTTTTTCAACTAAAAAATCACTTTCACATTCAATAGGTTAACAAACAAATCTAAATATATTGATATATGTAGTACTTTCCAAGAATATTAAATTACATTATCATATCAGTCTCATAATTATGCTATTGTATGTTGAGAAAATATTCCTTATTCTCCCTAATTTTAAATTTAATAACTAGGATTATTCATTATCCAAGTGTGAATCATACTATTATAAATCAAGGGCTAATGTTTTCATCTTCAAATCCCAATTTGTAGGTTCATTCACATAGATAAATAAGCATAATTTAACATTCATGCTAAGGTAGAGAACTATGTGTAGATTTAATTCCCTCTTCAGAGTATATGATACATAGGAAATGTTCAATCATCAATTGGGGTGATTGTGGTCAGCTCATCCTAATTTCACTTTCTCACTTTCGTAAGTTTTCATCCTTTACAATAAGACCTTGGGTTTGAAAGAGAAGGAATTTGATTTTTTGAGTTACACATGTAGTTGAGAGCTATATATCACACACACAAAGATATATCAGATAAGTACATTTCACTGTATTCTCAAAAGAGATAAATCTACTCAAGAAATGAACATCTGCTTCAGTCACTATTGTAACAATTTTGTCTAGGCTTAATGATACAAACCTTGAATTCATAAAGACATAGTTATGAATCTAGATTAGTCTTATGCCTACTTTAATTTTGTTTCAACTACCATAACATAATAATATTCAATAGGTTAACAAAAAAATCTAAATATTTTGATATATTTAGTACTTTCCATGAATATTAAATTACATTATCATATCAGTCTCATAATTATGCTATTGTATGTTGAGAAAATATTCCTTATTCTCCCTAATTTTAAATTTAATAACTAGGATTATTCATTATCCAAGTGTGAATCATACTATTATAAATCAAGGGCTAATGTTTTCATCTTCAAATCCCAATTTGTAGGTTCATTCACATAGATAAATAAGCATAATTTAACATTCATGCTAAGGTAGAGAACTATGTGTATATTTAATTCCCTCTTCAGAGTATATGATACATAGGAAATGTTCAATCATCAATTGGGGTGATTGTGGTTAGCTCATCCTAATTTCACTTTCTCACTTTCGTAAGTTTTCATCCTTTACAATAAGACCTTGGGTTTGAAAGAGAAGGAATTTGATTTTTTGAGTTACACATGTAGTTGAGAGCTATATATCACACACACAAAGATATATCAGATAAGTACATTTCACTGTATTCTCAAAAGAGATAAATCTACTCAAGAAATGAACATCTGCTTCAGTCACTATTGTAACAATTTTGTCTAGGCTTAATGATACAAACCTTGAATTCATAAAGACATAGTTATGAATCTAGATTAGTCTTATGCCTACTTTAATTTTGTTTCAACTACCATAACATAATAATATTCAATAGGTTAACAAAAAAATCTAAATATTTTGATATATTTAGTACTTTCCATGAATATTAAATTACATTATCATATAAGTCTCATAAACTATGGTCATATTTATGTTTTATTTCCATATGTTAAAATATAAACCAATCATTAAAATATATCCTATTATGACTCACATTAATATACAAATAGGGTAAACATATTGGTGAATCTTTATATTACTTGAACTTTATTGAATCCTAGGTTTCCCTTACTATTTCAACCTTATTTCTAATGTTTTATTGGTTTTTTTATCAAGGTTTCATACATAATTTATACTTTTCTCTAACAATTTATGTAAATAATAATTTTTTATCTTTTACTCTAGGGTTTCACACTCATTTTTATTTCAAGGTTTCCTCTCCTAGGGTTGTGTCTTGTCCTCCTAATTTCCTATATCATAACATATACATGACAACTCAATTTAAAAAAATATATGATTTTTTTTATAGTCATATTGAATGGATTAAAAACTTATTTTCATTCACCAATTATTTGATTGATTTTCTAAAATTTGTAGTTCACTAGTTTTAGTAAATTTATCCTAGATGATGAAATGTGAAACTATTTTAGAAATAATTTTTGGGTTTCATGTATTGTATTTTATCAAAAACAATTTTTTGTTTCCAAAAGTAATTTCTAGTATTTTTGGATGGGTCATTTATTCATATGACCCTTTTTAGGAAACTACCTTTATGTTTGATTACTTACGAGGAGTATTCTATGGTTATTTATTGAGGCCTACATTAGGTTTAAAATTCAAAATTATTAATCAAGACAAAATGCTTAATAGTCCTCATCCCATATATTTCTTACTTTATATCCATGTGATGCCTTATGTTTATGATAATGAAAGGATAAATAAGCAATATTTCATATTTATTGAATACAATTATCTATATGAGAAACATGAGTTTGAGGGTAATGATAATGACTATGATTATGAAGAGGATTGGTAAAATAGTAAAGATTATGATGAATAATAAACTAAACAAATTAATTCTAAAATATAAGAATCTAGTCCTCCTACTTCTTTACACTATTCTCTTAATCACACACTAGAATAAGGGGAAAATAATCATGCATTAGCTCATGTTTCTAGAATTTCATGTGAAGAATAAAATATAATATCACCATGCATTGATGATGTACATTTACATGATCTTATTTTTTTCCTTGTAATAATATATCTACATGTGATGATAGTAATAACATAAAAAATGTAGGCATTTAATTTTTTCAAATAATATGCATTTAAAATAAAAAATTTCCATGACCAGTTTACAAATCAAGTCATTTAATTATACACAACAAGGTGGAAATGAATATATCATGCATGCCAAGTAATTATATTAGTGCAAAATAATTTTATATTTCTTATCTTTCTCTATAAATTCTAAATGATACACATGAGTGTGATGATCCTCTCTCCTCTCTTAGAATGCAATGTCATAATAATAATCATTATCCTAGATATAAAGGTTAAAATATATCTTTTCATGAAGATTATATTAAAATATAATTTGATTTAAGTTATATTATTAATTTAAAAGAACATGGTGATAATATTGTCATGATATGAAATAATTCCAAATTATTCAATGATATTACCCTATAATGCAATCCTTTGAAATGAAATGATACTAGTGTTCAATATATTATACTTATATTTGTAGTATATAGTAAGTTAACACCAATAAATGAATATTTACCAAACAAACTTATGTTCCTATTATTCATATCATTTCCATGATGCAATCTATGGATAGACTTGAAAATAAAATTCAAATTTTATTTTTTAAGGCTAATTCACTTGAGAATAAGCTTTCATATACTAAAACTTATGATCATGGAAATACGAAAGTTAATTGTAACACACTATAGATAAGGAAATTAATCATAAAATATACAAAAATAAAATTTCATATGTGATCATGAATAATAAGGTTTAACTAAGTGTGTCACCTCCTAAGTAAAAAAATTCATTTAAGTTCTTAAATAAAATGTAATTATCAAAGGATATGGGTTACAATGCTAATGTTACAAAAAAAACACCAATGGAAAATGAGAATCAACCACTAAATTTTAATAGTTTTAGATATCAACCACATACTATTTTAGATAAATTACTCTATAAAAATATAATCAATTTTATTCCTTTTTATTATCACCCACCTCATCATTATGAATGAGTAAGGGAAAAACCATTTCATAATTATCATCATATGAAATTACATCATGATAAAAATTGTTATGCATTGCAAAAAAATAATATGCAAATTATGGATAGAATTTTTATTACCTTTTTAAATGTTCATACTTAGTAAATAGGATCCCCCTCTCCATCTCTATCTATTAATAATATGATGAAGACCCAACTATCATAAGATGATCCTAAAAATTATCTAATGGTCCAGGGTATTATATGTATTATGTTACTAGGAGTATATCTTCTTCTATTTCACATTTAATTAGGATTGATATTTTTTGAGATGTTCATGTCAAATAAATAATGGTAATTATTTCATTTATTAGATTGAAAAATAGATAATGCATTTTTATAGATGATAATTAAAAAATACATATATGCATAATGGGATATAATAATATTATAGTAGATAGTGATTGAAATTTATAACATACACATGAAAAATACATGGGGCATGTTACTATTCCACTCTCTTTAGTACCTAACATAGTTAATACATTATTATATGGACATAGAACTATTTCACTGTGTTACATTAGGACAATAATGTCTATAGTAGATGAAAGAAACATTTGATAGTATTCATATGACTATATATTTTACATTAAAAAATAGTTTACTTACATATAAAAATTATAAAGTGACCAAAAAGATAAATTTGGTTAAACCATGTCCAACACAATCTTGGATACAAAGATGAATCAAGAAATTAAATAACATTGAAAGGGGAAACTAAAAAAATAAATATTACATAAGGAACATTTGGAAAATGAAAATTTAAAAAAATATAAGTTTCAAAAATAATCAAACAATAAACAACAAAATGTAGTTATGAAAATGGAAGCTAAGAATTCATATTTTAGTAAGAAAGAGGTTTTTATGAAATTAGTTGAAATTTAATAAAATATAATGTAAATAAGTTATTACAATAAGAGTCATGGTATGATATCAAATTATTCTATATACATGGCTGAGATAAATGATACTAAGGATAAGGAACATGTTGAAGATAAAGATTAGTCTACTAAAATAATCCCACAATATGGTGTGGTTGGTTATGTATATCCTACTAGAAATGCAAACGATGTTTGGGAAAAAATATATAACACACATGATGAATATGGAAATCTAATTTATGATAAGGAAACTTATCATATATGACCTTCATGTAGGCATTCCATTAATTAACTCTTTGGTTGATAGAAAAATAATTTATTGTACATAGCTTCTTAATTTTCTTCTTGATTTAATATATCCCTTTATTCTTCTATTTTGACATATTGAGTCATATGATTTCACATATGGTTATAGTTATATCACTTGGATTTTTTTAACTTGGCACCTTACTTTTTTGACATCCATAAAATCTACCCTTGATCATTCATACCAATATAATTCTAGTGCATATTTGCTTATAACATACTACTTTCTCACTCTTGAAAATTGACTATATATACATGTTATGGATTCAATTGAGATTAAATTACTAATTTCATTCATGAATAAACATTACATAATATTATACACAAAATATTCATCATCACCCTCCACCACCCACATGCTCTTTTATGTTTTTATGTGGTAATTTGCATTTACAATGTGGTCATGTTGCTTTCCTTCTATATTTCAATATTAACACATCTAGTGAAAACCATGTCTTGAAATATATTACATATTTTTTGGATACATAAAAAATTTATATTTTAAAATATTTAAATTTTTTTCTTGATTTCATATCAAATACATAAAAAATAAATAAAAAAGGGTCAAGAAAATACTTAAAAAATAAATGTTACAAAAAAAATTGGGACCTAAGAATGACATGAGTTGCTAGATTAAATTATTTGCATATTATATCTATCAAATGTTTGATATATTTAATAATATTAAAATACACACATACAAATCACAAGGTATATTTTGTAATGTAGGATGTAGATATCATTTATGGACATGTAGTCGTTGGAATTTCTTATACCCAAGGGCAATGCAAATGTTTAGGACATACAAGTTATATTATCACATTTTATTTATTTATATTAACTATTTACCACATTGAGATCATATATTTATTATACATTAGTTTATATATAATCATTTATTACACAACACTACATAAATATGTTATTTTACTATGGTGTGATAGTGGCATTTATGCATAGGGAAAACTAGTTTTTACTTGTCCTATGATTCTTTGATGTTGATACTTTACATGATAGGCTAGATAGTATTATCTATTATGTGTGTATCCTTATCATTTTTTATTTTTTAATTCATGACCATTGTATATGGCACTTTAATCTTATTTTTCTACCACTTTCAGCCTATTTTGGTGGGCTCATTAAAAATGATTATTAGTGACATAGATATGTACATTGAATGCATCCCCTTGGCCTTATGTGTGACATTATTTTATATGTTGTGACATTAAATATGATATTTTTGAGATAACATGGTTTATATGATTTATCTTCCATGATACATATTAGACACCTCCATTCTATGTGTTGTTACATGATTTACATCATGCACATTGTTACTCCATAGTCTTATTCAATGACAATTATTAGTTCATGATTCTTAGATAAATATATCTTAACATACAGTTTATATGACCTTACCTTCCATATGTTACATGCATGCCTTGATGTTATATGAATTACTATGATTATATACTCTCCACATGTTTATATGTTTTTACATGTTGTCTTTGTACATGACATGATACAGTTCACTTTTCTTTTGAGATGATTGAAATGTAGGATCCATCCATCACCTCTAAGGAGGACATATTATTAGTATTTATCATATATATTATGAGTATTTTTTAGTATAGTATAAATATTTTTAGATTTTAAATGTGATTTAGATATCAAACTGGGAAAAAAATATTTGTAGTTCATATAAATATTCTTGGGGCATAGGTAGAGCACATGTACTCCATTTTACACTCCATAAGTGATATTTTTCATATTGATATATATTTAAATATACTTGGAGTTATGTGAAGGGCACATGTACTCCATTTTATATGAAAAATTAGTTGGATATGATTTTGATTCATGTACACATATAGACTATTCTATATCTAGTTGGGCATGATGCTAGTATATTCACACATTTACATAATTTTAGATTTCAATTGGGTGTGATGTTATTTAATGCATATTATTATAGTTTATATTTGGTGTCACTTTATTAGGTCATGATTTTAGTTCATGCACATTTACACATTTTCACCTTGTGTTATATTTTTAACTATTTTCAAGTGTGAAGAAAACTTAAATATATAAGTCTATCTATAGTGGTTGATTCATGATTTTCAGGTAATGAGCATTGAGTTTTAGCGATGCTCAATGGCCATGTAATTTCACATATAAAATACATTTTATCATTTCACTTTATCATCTTGTATTCATAACACTAGTGTTGGTAGTTACATATGGGTTATGGGAATTATTATTCTAATATATGTCCCTTTCCTTAGTCAAGTCACCATGTTATCCATGTTCTTTGGAAAAGAAACATAAATTTTACAATACTTCAACAAAGAATCCTCATCTCATACAATTTACAAGGTAACATGGTTTACTCACATAGAGGTGTACTCCTTATTTTCTCTTTCAAGTTTCAAGTTTCAATTATAATTTATATCTAAAGGTTCATTCTATAGACATTCACTAGTACATTTTCATTATAGATTTTTATTAAACTAGATTGAACATTTGGATCCTTCTCACAAAGACAAAGTGTGATTTATACACCCAAGTATACATTTATCTATTTGATATAATATTTTTGTTGAATTATAATAATATAATAAAAGGGGAGAATTCGTAGATACTAAAATTTGGTATTTAACACTTAAAATTTTCAATATTGACCAAAAATTATCCTATATGACTTATGCATCCCCAAACAATTATCACTCACCATTGTCACACACCTACATGCTAGATATGATCTTGATCCATTCTAAGTTACTATTCTTGACCTATAATAACCTTTCATTCTGTGCTAAATAAATGAAATATCTATCAGAGTTGTTTCCAGAATCCAGATAATGTGAATGCAATAGAGACGTGATCACACGAGATGAAGCTAGTGCACATCACATAGATGCTAAAGTAATTTGAAATTATACAAGAAGGTAAATTTCACAAGATAAATAGGAGAAAACCTAATATTTGATTAACATAAGATGGCTAAAGTGAATAATACATATAGGAGAGCACGTAAGTAACTCCTTCACAAAAGGTGGTCAAAGCACCCCAAGAATAGACTGTAACTCCTCCATGAAAGGTGGTGACAAGGTGCTCATAATAGAGAAGTAACTCCCATACCCAGAATAGCCAGTCAAGGGAGTTAAATATGACATTCTTATGACACCTATGACACATCTATGACACACATCTCCACATAAGCTAGCCTATCCCACGAATGTAGGAAAACTCCATGTATGTACAAATATATAATTTCCCTAATTAAATAATAGGTAAAAATGAAAACCTACACTAATACCCCCCATAAGTGTAGCTTAGGTGGGCAGTGTGGAAATATATGATGGTACTCTGGTTGTCACAATAAATGATGGTGGGCTACCTGATAGGAATGCCAAAATCAGAAAGAATTCCTTGAAGCCAAATAGCCTCAGTAGATGCATTAACAGCTCCCCTGTACTCTACCTCTATGGATGATATATCAATAAAATTTTACTTCTTGCTAGACCAACTAATAAGACCATAACCTAGAGAGAAACTATAATTAGAAGTGGACTTGCGAGTCTATGAATCACCAGCACAGTCTAAATCTATATATCTAACCAAGTCAACCTCTATGCCAAATCTGTAATGAATCCCGTATCAATGTGAAACATGTATGTAATGCAAGATCCTCTTAGCTACTTTCAAATGAAGCTCATGAGGTTCTTGCATAAATCTGGAGACAAGTCCCACTATATATGATATGTTGGGCCTAGTGTGAGTCAAGTAGATGAGACTACCAATAAGTTGTCGATACTGAGTGGCATCAACCAATGGTGAAGAACAGTCAGCCTCAAGTTTGACTCTTGATAGAAAGGGAGTCAGAGATGGCTTGCAATCATCCATGTGAAACTGAGCCAATAAGTCAAGAGCATACTTAGGCTGTGCAAGAGAAATCCCTAAATCTGACTATGAGATCTCAATGCCAAGGAAGTAATACAACAAACCCAAGTCTATCATGTCAAATCTATCCTGGAGAGATGCCTTCAAAACTATAATAGCCGATGAAGAACTCCTAGTGATCAAAAGGTCATCAACATATAAAACCAAAATTAGGAGTGAATCATCCTATGGCAAGAAGTAGACATTGGGGTTAGAATGGTACCTAGTGAAACCTGTTATGAGAAGGAAGGAATCCATCTTGGCATACCAAGCCTGAGGGGCCTATTTGAGGCCATAAATAGATTTATTAAGTCTATATACTAAGGAAGAATCTTGAACAAATTTTGGTGGTTGTTCCACGTAGATCTCCTCCTCTAGGTCTTTGTGAAGAAAGGCACTCTTCACATCCATCTGGTGCACATCCCAACCATGTGTTATGGTAATAGCCAAGGTGAGTCGAATAGAAGTCATCTTTGCAATGGGTGCAAAGGTCTTTGAGTAGTCAATGACTGCCACCTGTGAGAAACCCTTGGCAACTAATCATGCCTTGTACTTATCAATTAACCCATCTGTTGCAAACTTAGTTCAATATATCCACCTACATTGAACCATCTTCCTTCCCTTAGGAAGTGAAGTCAAATCCCAACTGTGATTTTTGATTAAGGAAAAATATTCTTCCTCCATAGCACTATCCCACTCACGTACCCTTGATGCCTATCAAAAATTCTATGGATCTGAAACTGAAGCAAAGAAGGCATGTGGATCTCTTTGAAAATCCCCCTAGTATGTCTATCATCTGTAAGATCTCCTACCCAAGTACCATCACTCTCAAGTGTCTGTCTAGCCCAAAGTGGCCCAAAAGTGGGTGAGTTAGGTGCACACTCCTCATCCTCTAACTGACTAGAGGTGGATGACATGGCATCACTATCCTCACTATCTAAAATCAAAGAAGAAGATGTCTCTAGCTCAGAAACCTACTGTGGCTAATTTGAATGTGATGAGGAATCATCATGAAGAAGTAGATCTCATGAGGGAGAAGAAGTGCCAAGTGTTGAGTCTCTAGGACTCTCCTGAAAATGGACACTTCTCTTGATAAACAACTCATGAGTGACTGGATCTAGAAGGAGATACCCCTTAATACCATCCAGATATCCTACAAAGATGCAAGGCTTGGACTAATGTTCCATAGCTTTGTATTTCTTCTTCGGTATGTGGGCCATGGCTAGGGATCTAAAAACCCTAAGGTGCTCAACATCAGGTTTCCTTTTATGCCAAGCTTCAAAGGGTGTTATCCCTTTTAAAGCTTTGTGAGGAACCCTATTTTGAATGTAGCAAGCATAATTGATGGCTTCGGCCCAGTATTGTGGTGCTAAGGATTTGGAGTGAATCATATAGCTACCCATCTCTTTTAAGAACCTATTTTTGCATTTTATAACCCCATTTTATGAAGGAATATAAGTGATTGTATGTTGTAAATCAATCCCCTCTGTGGTGCAAAATTGATCAAACCTGATGCTGACATACTCCCCTCCATTATTAGTTTGAAGAGCCTTGATGGATTTCTCACTCTGTTTCTAAACAAGAGCCTTGAAGTCTAGAAAATTTTCAAACACTACAGACTTTTTTTTGAGAAAATATATCCAAGTGTACCTAGAGAAAGCATCAATGAAAGTGAGGATGTACTTGGCCCTTGTGAAAGATGGTTTGGGAAAGGGTCCTGATACATCACTGTGGACTAACTCCAAAGGTTGTGAAGCCCTCCAAGCTTTGCCTTTATCAAATTTTGCTTCAGGATGCTTCCCAAGGGAGCACCCCTCACAAAGTCCTTTTGAGAATTGGACACGAGGCAAGCCAATGACCATGTCATTTTTGCAAAGTTGTTCAAGGTAGTGGTACTTAAGGTGGCCAAACCACTCATGCCACAATTTGATAACTTCATCTAAATGAGTCAGCAATGCTATTGGAGAAGAATCTGGTGAAAAATGTGAGAAGGTGTATAACCTTGCTTAGTGATCTGTCCTACCCACTACCATTGTAGTATCACTATGCAACTCCTTGATAGCCACTAAATCTGGTGAGAACTCAACTCTCATGCCCTGACCAATGTGAGTGATTTGGCACACTGATAGGAGATTGGTTGAAAGAGAAGGAACACTTAGAACATTATTTAATGTTCTTCCTTCCATTTCAATTGACCCTCTCCCTACAAGAGAAATTGATGTGTCATCACCCAAAATAATTAAAGTCATGCTACAAGGCTCTAAAGATGAAAACTCAACTAGTGAAGATCCCATGTGGTGAGAAGTACCTGAATCAATGACCCATGATGTTGTAGAAGCTATAGTTGTTACAAGGGCCTTACCCTTTTCTTTCTCCTTACCCTTGCCTTTTGCCTTGGTAGAATCTTGGGTAGATGAATTCTGCTTGATGGACTCAAGAACACCTATGTTGTGCTTCTCTAGAAGATGAGTTAGGTGATATATTTATTTCTTCATGCATTTTTGTTCATCATGCCCTATCTTTTTACAATAGGCACACTTAACCTTCTCCTTCATAGGTTTAGCATTGGAAGAGGAAGACTCAGTGTTGTTTTTGGTAGGATTGTTGTTTTCTATCTTCTTCTCCTGGTCCTTGTTCTTTTTCTTCTTCTCCTTTATTGAAGTCTTATCCTTACCATTTCTAGCTATCAAATATTAGGGTTGAGTAGACTTCATTGTGCCCATTTTAATTAGCTTATCTTTCTCCCTAGTCAAGTCGGCAATGAATGAATCCAAAGAAGGCATTTTCCATGTAGTGCCAAGGGCACTTTTTGTGGCATGGAAAGTGGAGACAAAGACTGAATAGCTTGGACCTAACTTTGTGAGAATAGAAAGGATGAGTTGATCATATTTCTTCTCTATCCCACATTCTTTTAGTTATAATCAAAGGGCCTTAAACTTAGTGAAGAAGTCTTGTAGGGTGTCAAAGTTGCTAGGACTTAGACTTATGGGTTCATTTTTGAGCTCATGACCTCTCATCTCATCAAGCTTCCCAAATAAGGTTTCTAGGGTTTCCCATATGCCTTTGGGAGTCTTAGAGGTTTATAAATGGAAGAGAAGTTCTAGAGACATGGACAAGGTCAGTAATCCATAGGCTTCATCACTACAGTTGTACCACTTGACCTTTTCAGCATCAGTGCTGGGTTCTACTTCAGTACCCATGGTGATCCTATACAACCCTTTGATTCCAAGAATGATTGAAATTTTAACATTCCATTCATGATATTTAAAGGGTATTAAGGGTTTAAGTTTAAAATAATCCATTTTAAGCTGAATTTAGGTAAAGTTGTGTTGATTGCAAGTTGTGAAATTATGCAGAAAGGAGAATGAAACCAAAGATTGCAAGTGCTAAAAAGAAATCACACCCCTCCAAAATGTTGAGCCCCACCTAAATATGCAATTGCATGCTAAAAATAAGTTGGGCTCAGTCGAGAATGCATCTTAGAGCAATCAGTGCAAGACTTTAAGCAAATAGGACGTCAGACTCAGTCGAAAATACGTCTCGGGAGACCCAAATTTTAGGCACTTTATAAAATAGTACATTTTTAACAAATAATAAGTCTACACTATGGATAATTTAAATATAAACACTTTTACAAAAAATGGCACCCAAATCTGAGCCACCATTTGCAAGATATTAAAGATTCAAATTTTCGTAAACTAGTGTTTTTGCAAAAAAATAGCACTAAAACATTAAAAAAATGCATATTTTGAGAGATAAAGTGTCCTTCCAACCACTCATTGGACTCAACACAGAGTGAGAAATCTAAAGGAGGTCTTTATGAGGGGAATTTGGCCTCTTGCCAACTCGGGCCTCACCCTTCGTATTCAATATGCGAAGATACATGTTTAAATTTAAACCCCCAAATTATCAAATTGTCTAAAATACTTAATACTTGGTCAAATTGACTATTTTTTTTTTGGACAAGTCAATTTTAACTAAACAAAATAAATTAAAAGACAATTTAATGGATGGCCAAGTGTTTAAGGGCCCACATGGGATGCCAAACAAGGAAATGGAGTGCCATTTTCAATAACAATAGTTCTAAATTTGTTGGGAAAAAAAATATCAGAGACATTGAATTTACAGACCTCACAGATCTTAATGCACAAAAGCAAGTTTCAATCACAACAAAGGTACCTAACCATAGATTTGATGCACTATATGTTTTATTGGCTACTCTCCACTACCTCACCACGTCCCTCTTGCATGCTAGACGCCGTGCAGCTCCACTTCGCCCTGCTGGAGTCATACTCTATGCACATCTCATCCTACTAGATGCCCCACATGGACCTCCATGTGTAGATGTGCTTCCTAGAGATCTGCCCCAAGCTGAAAGTGGCATCCAAGAAATAGAAACTAGATGTGTAGAGATCTCTCTTTTCCTGTAGAATGACAAAAAAAGGAATTCCATTGCCTTTGCTGAAGCCACAACAGATCTATATAATATGTCTCAGAATATTTTAACACAGATATCTAAAGGGTAGATTTGAATGGAACTCAATAGAAGTAAATTTTTTTAACAAGTTTTCGTATGGATTTGCATGAGTTTTCAAGAAACTCTACCAAAACTCTCAAATACAACCAAGTTAAACAAAAAAACTACTAAGAAAGCAAAGTAAGAATTTTAGAATAAACTAATAGCATAACCAGACACATGATTACCGGGGTGGCTCTGATACCATATCAGAGTTGTTGCCAAAATTTGAATAATGTGAATGTAATGGAGATTTGATCACATGAGATGAAGCTAGTGCACATCACATAGATGCTAAAGCAATTTGAAATTATACAAGATGGTAAATTGCACAAGACAAATAGGAGAAAACCCAATATTTGTTTAACATATGATGGCCAAAGTGAAAAATACATATAGGAGAGCACGTAAGTAACTCCTCCACAAAAGGTGGTCAAAGCACCCCAAGAATAGATTGTAACTCCTCCATGAAAGGTGGTGACAAGGTGCTAAGAATAGAGAAGTAACTCCCATACCTAGAATATCCGATTAAGGGAGTTACATATGACATTCTTATGACACCTATGACACATCTATGACACACATCTCCACATAAGCTAGCCTATCCCACGAATGTAGGAAAACTCCATGTATGGACAAATATATAATTTCCCTAATTAAATAACAGGAAAAAATAAAAACCTACACTAATAATATCCTACCTAGATACTCTTATAACACCATATTTGTATTTTTGTCTCTAAGATAGTAATGTCAATTTTACTTTCTAGAGGATGACATTATCACCCTTTACCTTAAAATAACTATTTTTACTATCAAATCATTTCGATCTATCAATCTATTCACGTAACATGTCAAAGGTATGAAAATAACCAAATTTAGTGTATATAAATACAAATAAAGGTAAAGTTCATTTCTAATCAAACATTCTCAAGTAATCCTCATATAGACTACTTCACATTAATCATATCTACTATTATTCCTAAATTGTATATTAATCATTAGAAGTAGTCATCTACCAAGTTTGAACCATACCAAGCCAAGTCAAGTGCCAACATTTGAAATATGAAATACATAGTTATAAATGCATACAAATTTCAAAAGAACATAATTGTACATTCACCCTATATGGAATAAATACATGTGTATTAGATTCCATCTTTGGGTTATCAAATATGTAGGCAATAGTAAATCGTCAACAAAGGTGATTGAGGTTAACTTTTCCTAATTACACTTCATTTTTATAGATTTTAATACTTCAAAATTAGATATAGGGTTTCAAGGATAAATAATCATATTTATATATTTAATTACATATTTGAGGGTCACAAATCATTTATACACACACACACACACACACACACACACACACACACACACACACACACACACACACATATATCAGACAATCACATTGTATTGTATGTTCACATGGAGACAAATATTTCTAGGATGATGATGTCAACTTTAGTCTCTACTATGTCAACATTTATTTCTAGGAGGGTGGTACCGATATTGTTTCCACAAAGACAGAGTTATGAATATGTATGAACACATTCCTACTTTCAATATTTTTCCACTACTATAACATATTCAAAATCAATCAGTCAAGAGAAAAAGATAAGTATCATGATCTCCTTAGTATTATCCATAAATATTAAATTGCATTATTAGATTAGACTCAATTGGTTATATTCATATTTAAGCTTGATTTCCATATATTAAAGTGTGTGTGTGTGTGTGTGTGTGTGTGTGTGTGTGTGTGTGTGTGTGTGTGTGTGTGTGTGTGTGTGTGTGTGTGTGTGTGTGTGTGTGTGTGTGTCTATACACACACACACACACACACACACACACACACGCGCGCGCGCGCGCGCGCGCCATTGAAAAGAACATACACATAAAACATATCTCCATTGGTGCTTTGCTATTCATAACCAATTAATAAAAGACATCCAATTACTTTAGGATTATAAAAGACTTATCATTAATTAATAAATTAATCACCTTTGTCACTAAGTAATGGATTA
This sequence comes from Torreya grandis, assembly GCA_037957365.1. Lineage (NCBI taxonomy): Eukaryota > Viridiplantae > Streptophyta > Pinopsida > Cupressales > Taxaceae > Torreya > Torreya grandis. Next base: position 550,070 of record JARHVA010004466.1, read on the forward strand.
ACCATATTTCTAACAAATATATGTTACTAAAAGTTATTCAAATCAACTAACCAATAAAGGAAAATGATATTCAATCCATAATATAGATGAATGATCGATTCATAATTAGATATATATTGAGAATTATTTTCATGATCGACCATCAATTAATATTTAAAATGCTTTATAATATTCATTCAAATATTAATTCAACAAATTAAATGCATATTTAATAAATATTGAATCCAATTATCACAATTTGAACCCACACACAAAGATCATCCAATTTTATAATTATGATGATCAATAATACCAATGATTTTTTATCTAAAAAAAGTATAAATTGTGATTTAAAATCAATAAACAATCAACATAACTTGTAAATGTTTCATATTAACAAACTACATCTCTAAACAACTCAAATTTTTGCTTCAAATATTCAAAAGTTGATTACTAATGGAATAAGGTATATGTCTTAATGCAGAATGAGATTCAAACCAATAACTAGAATAATTAATTTTTAGATTTATTGTGAATCAAAAATCAATATCAATAGGAAACAATGATAATATTGATTCATTCAATATCACATTAATCCACATACAAACACAATAATCACAAACTATTGATAGTTACTTATTATGATTTGATACATAGCCAAATTTAGATTCAAAGAGGATAACTAGAACCCCTTAAAACCACAGTTAAAAATATTATTTCTAAAGTAAATAAATTACATTAACATAACCTATTATTTATCTCATCTAACACCATAACCTTTCATTATGATTTAATATTTCACAATCAAATGGAAAAACCATGTAACAACCATGATGTGCAATCGTCTATATTTATAAATTATGTACAACTAAGTAAATCTGTAAAATGAATGAAATACACATAAGATTTTAAATAAAAATTATAACACATTTATCGATATTATAAAATGAATACATACAAAAATAGTATATCCAAGAACATCTAAACGTGAATTAAAAGATTGACTCCAAGAGTCATGCAATCACTAGTTTAAATCCATTTAGGTTTATCAATGCATGCTCAAGTTAACATATATCTCACATAAAAATCCAAAACACATTTAAAACAATCTAATGATCCTTTCATATGTGGCCCTAACCACATCCAACCATTAGTTTCATTGAGGAGTCTAGATCAAAGGGTAGTGGCTTTAATTTTAGAGTTTCCAAATCATTCCAAATCATTTAAGAACTCAATAAGCAAACCAACATGAAGAATCAAAATGGAAACACACCTTAAGTGTTAATTCTATAATTTCAAGTAGTATTCCATCCATGAACACTTAGTGTTCACTTTTCAAACAATTTTTCTAATAAAAAATATAATAAGCCCATAAAATTTAAAAGTGAAAACAATATTCTCAACACAATCTAGTTTCATAACTCAAAATGGTACTCATCATTCAAATTTATAAATTTTTCATAACCTAAATAAAAAACATTGAAGACACCATTTACTTATATGATAAAGTCTTCTTTACCTCACTTTTATTTAATATAGATTACTTGTTTTTTTAATGTATACTACATTTATGCACTATTGAACCATGTCTCTTCTCTTGTGAAAAAATGAGTTATTAGAACCTCCTTAAATTCTAAAAATACCCATCATAATAGATTGGGCTATGGTGCAAATTAATTTAGGTATTAACACCTTGTTCCCTCACATCCCCATTTACTCAAGTGAAAAATGATAAAGTTTTAATAACCTTCCCAACTATAACTTTCCTAATCGATCCATCAAAGATCCAAAGATTAAGCAATGGTGGAGAAGATTCCATATGATTTTTTATGGAAATTAGGGTTTCTACCCAGCTCACCAAGCTCACATAAAAACATCCAAGCCATAAAACAAACTATAATATTCATTAACAAAAAATTCTCCAAGCAAAAAAAACCCTAAGTCAACCACATAATTCCATGTATCATGATGGCTAAAGTCTAATACCATAAAGTGAAAACCAAAAACAAAATCAAAAAATGATGTTTTCTAATGGTCTAAGGTCTATGTGATCATGCCAAACACAAATAACAATATAACCAAATAATGGTCCCTTGATGGCTTCACAAGTCAACAACCAAAACCATCAACCTTAAGATCAAATATCCCTAACAAAGTAATCAAGGTAGCAAAGAATTCAAAGATAACCAACCCAAAGACAAAATCAATTTATAAATTAATATCGTATACTTAACAACATTGAAGATAAAAATAATTAACAATTAATAACATAATAATATATCTAATACATTAAGGCACCAAGATAATATCATAACCAGCATCGCTTAATGAAGACAAAATACATCCCACACAAGACTACATATTGCACAAGTGGAATTAGTGTAAAGTAGATGTGAATGACATAGAATCCAACTATCAATCCAAACAAATTTAATCTTAAGAAAAAAATTAACCATATTAAGCTAGATAAAGATGATGATAAAAACATAAAAGGCAAATTCACTCAAAAGATTAATTCATATGTACACAACATTTATATCAAAATAAAAAGTAATCACAATCAACATGTGATAGTCTACAAATCAGCTATGTTTATTATAAAAACTCATGTCTCAGTTCTCATTCTTAGAATATTACCAAATTATCACTAGTACAACCCTTTTAGCTAGACTTCATTGACCAAGCCTATCTCATTGTAAATCTTATAGTCATAAAATTAGACATCAACAATATCTATCCAATAAATATCCAATGATTATAATTGAATAATCAACTAAAATATATAGCCTTATAACATATTAATTTTAAAAATATTGAAGGAATAATATTGAAATCAAAGTATCCAATCAATTTCATGATACAATATGTAATTAAAACAACATATGAAAATGTTAGGTAAATATCCATGTCAATAATAATCCATAGTTTTAAAGTTGTTTTAGACTAGGTCATGACATCCTTTCCCTCTTCTAAAGAATACATATAATGACTGATCAAATATATATGGGTAATTCTCTATGAAAGGACTTTCATCCTCCCATATAACACTATTTTGACTAAGTGGGTCACAATAGACCAACACTAGATGAATTTATCTATTTCATAGTAATGGTCTAAGATCCTCATTAGTTCCAGCTATATTTTCTCATCTTCCATGATCTGAATAATTTTCCAATCCAAAATATGAGTAGGAACATATATGTATATTTTTAATAGTAACATGAAAAACATCATGAATCCTAGATAGATGATGAAGAGATAGTTGATAAGTAACATGACTTATATTTTTTATGATCTCAAAAGGTACAAAAAAATGTGGAGTTAATTTATAATATTTATCCAACTTAATGGATATTTTATCAAGTATAAATCATAATAATACCTTATCACCAATACTAAATTAACATGGAGTCCTTTTCTAATCCATGCAAGCCTTTTATGATTAGAGGCATTTTTATATTTTTGATGAATAAGATCCATTTGCTTAGGTTGCAAACAAATTCAATTCAAGTGTGTGTTGAATATTGCAGTCAAATTTCACTAAAAACTTGATGTTAAAATTTTATAACTACCTAACATTATTATTAATTTTATCATGCCATATAGTTGAACAACCTTTTTAACAAATCTTTCTCCAAACATAGAATCATTATGAGTTTAATTTCTAGTAATAAAATGATCAACCTTGGTTAATTTGTTAATTACCACCAAAATAGTATAATGTTTTCTATGTGAGTTAGGTAGCCCAGAAGTCAAATCAAGTGATATTACATCCTATTTATATTTTGGTACTTCATGAGGATACAACAGACCTCCAAGATGGTAACACTCAACTTTTACTTATTGACATTTCCAACATTTATCCACAAAATCATCCACATCAAGTTTCATACCAAGCCAAAAATAATACATATTTAACTCATGTGTCATCTCCATGACACATATATGAGCTTAATAAGGTTTTTTATGCACTTATTTAAAAACTTAACTTTATAAGTCCATAGATTTAGGTACAAAAATCTATTTTTATGCTTGATCAAGCCATTATTTCTAACAAAAAAATCATCAAGTGACTTTGAGATAAGATCATCAAATAAAACTGCTCTTACCTATTAGAAGCATTCATCATAAAAAAAAATTAGCACAACATTTTAAAAATCATACCTAATTACAAAAATCATGACAAGGTACATGCATCAATTGAGTGCATCAATAACATAATTTTCTTTACCTTTGAAATAAGAAATATCCATGTCAAAATTACTTACTGATTATATCCATCTATTTTGGCATGCATTCAGTTCATCCTAATTAAACAAATGTTCTAGCTTATGATGATCATTTTTCACCTTAAAATGGTTTCCCAATATAAATCATTTCTATTACTTCAAAACATGAACTATGAAAGCAAATTCTATATCATGTGTAGGATAGTTATTCTCATGTTCATTAAGATTTTTCGACTCATAAGCCATCAATTTTCTATTTTGGGTTATAATGACATTGAAACCATGCTTAGCAGTATCTAACTAGACCTCAAAATTACCATTTGGGTTAGGAATGACAAGTATAGGTATTGTATTCAGTAGCTCCTTAAGCTTTTGGAAGGTCTCTTCATAGAGGAGTGTCTAAATAAGCATCTTGTCTTTACATTACAAGGAAGTGATCACATTGGAAATCCTTTCAAAGTTATCCATAATCCTATGATAATAAATAGACAAGCCCATAAAACTATGCACTTCATGTTTGTTAATAGGAGTAGGCTACACTTTTATTTACTTGATCTTTGCCATATCGACAAAAAATACTATATTTAGAAATTATATATCCTAACTAATGAATTTTAGATTTAAATAAATCACATTTGACAAATTTACATAGAACTTATGTTGTATTAGTCCTTGAAATACTAATCTCAAGTTTTTTTCACGTTCAAATCCATTTTTAGATTAAATCAGAATGCCATTTAATAAAACTAATGAAAACTTATCTAATAAATCCATAAAAAAGTTGTTCATTAAATTTATAAATGCATCTAGTGTATTTGTTAAGCCAAATGGCATAACCATGAATTCATAATGATTATATTTGGTTTAGAAAGTAATATTATGCATGTCTTCCTCCTTGATTCTCAACTATTGAAAACATGATCTCAAATCAGTATTAGAGAAGATAATTTCTCCCTTAATTTGATCAACCAGATCATCTATCCTTGGAAATGGATAACAATTTTTATATTCACTTTATTGAGCATCCAAAAGTCAACACACAACCTCAAGGTTCCATATTTATTCTTTATGAAGACAACCAAAGCACCCCAAGGAGATACATTTGGTTTTGTAATACCATTTTCTAATAGTTATTATATTTGAACCTTTATTTCCTAAAAATATGTCACATTCATTTATAAGGATACTTAGAATCAAGTACAACTCCCAACATAATATGTATATATAAATTGAATTCATGTTTAGGAGGAAGTCCAATTAGTTTTTATAGAAATACATCAATAAATTACCTAAGGAAAGGGAAATCTCTATGTATTGGTTCTTTATCCCTAGATAATTCTTACATTTGGAAAACATATAGCTAGCAACCCTTATGTATTGTCTTTTTGAGCTATAAGGTTAAAAGTAATTTTCATGCCTTAGGATTTTTAATGCCTTGTACTTCCATGATTATACCAAAATCATCAATGCATTGCACCCTTTAACCAAATAAATCATGTATTTCTTGATGTAGTTACAACCAAACAATACATTTTATTAAGTCATAAGATCCTAAAGGTGCTAAAAATAGGTTCAGTCTAGTCTTGAAAAATCCTAAATCCAACTCAACTTACTATAAGTATTTGTAGATCTATATCCTTTTTATTGTATGAAACTCTACCTACCAATCTTATATGAATTTAATAGGTTTTAAAATACACTGGTTTACTACAATAGGTGAAATAAAGTTATCTAAAACACTGAAATCGATCATAATAAACACATTAAGACCAAATAAAGTTCCTCTAATTTCTATTGTAGTAACTTATAAATAAAAATTTAGATTGTTAATCACTACATACACCACATGGTTGGTTGATTGGGCAAATTTAAACTTTGAATAATCCATATGGTAGTGGTTATAACCACATTCTCATAATTGTGCAACTCTAAGAGGTGAAATATGAATAGATTTGGCTCTTATGGCTAATCTACATTGATTGTTTTGGGTCTTGTTTCTATTTTTTGACCCTTATTTTGGTGTGTTTTAGGCCTTAAATTTTTTATTATTCCCTTGTAACTTACCAAATCCACTATTACTCGTTGTAAACCATCAATTATAATCTAATTAATTGAATTTTTAGGATTAGGAGAGATATTTTGAATTTTATTCTATTTTATACTCTTCTTAAAATATTACCTTGCTTTATCTCAATATTTTTCACTCTTATGTCATGGACAAACCCAATGGTAGCCACCAAGGTTTTTGGATTGGACATATTTATATCATACATCAATATTTATTTAGTATATGTTTGAACTTGATTATGTTAGTCTCTTCATCATGCATATAATTTACATGATGTAGCATATTCAAAAATTTATTTTCATATTCATTAAATGACATGTTTTCTTATTCTAGTAGTTAAAAATTAGTGATTTTGTGTTTTTTAAAGTTACCAATTAAGTGAATTTTTTGGAACTATCTTTAAAAAATTTCCTAAGGGTCTAGGTTAGTACCATTCTAGAACATAGAGATGATTCAACCATAAGGAAAAAATACAAACTAATTGATAGTATCCCACCCTAGCTTTCACATTAGATGACATGTTATGAAAATTAAAATAATTTTATAGATATACAAGCCAAGCATCAACCACATCACCATATTCTTCCCCCCAAAAGGGAGGTGGAAGAATATTCTTAAGATCCTTAATGATTGAGTCTACCACTACCAATGGTATATCTGGGATTACTTGATCCTCAATTTTCTCATTTTCCAATTCATTTAAGCCTTCTTGAGGAACACCCTCAAGGTTAGTAATCATGAATTTTTGAGTTTCCATTCTACCTTGAATGTTATTTAAGGATGTCAAAATACCATTCAGGACCTCTTCATGATTTTCAATTAGAATTCCTCTAATTAAATTAGCATTATGGACTTCATTGATACTACCCATATTATTAATGGGATGAGGGTCATCTCTATTGTTTTTCTGATTAGGAGGATCATTGTCGCTACCTCGATACCTCCCTTTACCTCCTAAAGTATTAGTATTACCTTATTTGGCATTGGTATTGATCATTCCTCCTAATATTATTCTAACCATCTTAAGGAGTCAAAAATTTAAATATTAACGCATGGTACATATTCAAAAAAATATTAAAAGTTCCCTAGACTAGAAACCATGTTCTTATACCAATTTAAGGAACCCATTTTTTTAAAAAATTAAGTCAAATAGAGAGTTTTTCCATATTAAATGAACTAAAAGACTCGACAGGTTTACACAAATTAGATTGATCTCAACTAAAGACTACAAGAAATCTTGTGAGAGTTAACTTCCTTATGATTAGGTATTTATGAGTGGACCTTATAATAAAATGGTTCATCCCTTGAATTATATTAAGATCAATATGTATAGGCATAATTTTGTACCCTTATAAAATTTGGCATGAATATTCACACAAGTTATCCTTTCCCCATAATAAAAAATTAACAAGATTCAACCTTAAATGAGTTCTCATTTTGTGGAAAAATATATTTCACATTAATTAAGTTAAAGGAAACTACAAATCATAATTCTTTCCTTATTAACTTAAAATGGTTATAACCAATCAGTGTATACACAAATGAATATGATTTTATTGATAAATATATTTTCAAGTATGCTAATTAAAACTATAAAATATACTTTCAAAGAGTATTACCCAAATTGATACAGAAAGTATAGTATTAAGATTCATGCAAAAATCCATCACAAGTATTAATTCATAATATTCATGATAGATCAATTCATCACTTTATTTTAAGTAACAACATTAAAACCCATAAATCAATAACCTTCCTAAAAAATAAGAATAAAATTGAGTTAGCATTTGATCTCATATTTATTTAATAAGAACTATTTTATTAATTACCTCTTCATACATTAATAATATTTCACTTATTATCCAATCATAGACTTATCACAATAACCACTATTGTTATAACAATTAAATTAGATACATACGGCGCTTCCCCATTAGAGCATTCACACTTCGATATTAAGGTCAAAAATTTTCTTATTATGTATCAAATATTCCCTTATAACAATAATAACCTATTAAAATAACTTATAAACAAAATAATGTTATTCATTCATCAACTATACACATCATAATCAGATAGATTCTACTTAGAGTAACTATGGTTTATCTCTTTTGAGTGCCAAAATAGAAATCTTCATAATTAATAAAAACTAATTTAAGATCTTATGTAATGTAAGTACAACTAAGAAATGAGTTAATGAACCTCTTTATATATGAGATGTTTTATTTAATACATTTCTTCTCTGATGATCCTCAAGTCCTTAACATTAAATTCAAATAGCTAGATGAAATCTAAAATTAGGACATAATGAGTTCCATTGGCCCCTAAATGGTGGAATTTTAGAATGAAGAGAATTCAAGAAACAATAATTCAAATAGAAACCATGCTTATTAATCCAATCATTTATAAAATATTATTAAATTTTACTATTACATAGCTAAATGTCATTCAAGACAACATCATTAACATTTTACAAAAAATAGAATCAATAGTGAAATATGAGTAAAACCCAAATAAATTTAACTAATAAAATGAATTAGAATATAGTATTGATAAGTTATTAATAAATAATTTAAATAACAATTATTAGTTCTCTATTATAAGTCACGTTCCTATTTAGAATAGAAATAAATATTAATCATTATGCATTATAATCAAATGTAAAAACAACTGAAGTGATGCTAGAATATTCCAAAAATATATCAAAAATAATAATATATTTTGTAGTAAATTAATAACTTAGTTAAACATGTATTAATAATTGGAAAACCCTTTCAAAAAATATTAAAGAATCATAATACTTTCAATCAACCCAAATTATTCTATAAAGTCTACCATGGTTTATAATTGCCATGATTATTTTTAGAATTTGATCACACCCTAAGCAGTAAAAGATTTATAAATAATTCCTATAATTTTTTAGCTTTATTAACCATTAAAATTGAATTACCCAACTTTATCCAAACATCATATATATAAACCATTGGAAATAACATACTCATAGAACAAATCTCTATTGGTGCATTTCTATTTATAACCAATTAGTAAAAGACACATAATTAATTCAAGATTAGAAAAGTTTTATAATTTAGTGACAAAGTAATCACCCATGTCATTAAAGAATTAAATAAACATATGCTACCATATTTTATTCATATCAATTTACTAGTAAATTAAAATTTTATTCGGTCAATATTATAGATAAATGATCAATTCATGATTAGATACATAATGAGATTCAATTTTCTATATGAAAATTTCTTATACCCTTAGTTAATACCTCAAATGCTTCAAAATACTCATGAAAAAATTATTTCAACAAATTCATTGTGTATTCAATAAATATTGAAGCCAATAATCATAATTCAAATATATACACAAAAATCATCAAATTTTATAATGAGAATGATTAAGAATACCATTAATTTACAATCCAAAAGAATTTTATATTTTGATTTAAAATAAATAAATGATGAACAAAACTCATAAATGCTTTATAGAAACAAACTACAACTCTAAGAAACTCAAAATGTTGTTTCAAACAGACAATAGTTGATTACCAATAGAAAAGGGTAAATGTCTCAATGATAATGAAATTCAAAACAATAACTAAAATAATTAATTTTCAAATTGATTTTAAAACAACAATTGAAATTAACAAAAATTAATAATAAATGCATTTAATACCACATTAATCCACATACAAACACAATAATCACAAATGATTGATAGTCAATTACTATGTTTGAATACATATCCCAATTTAGATTTGAAGAGGATAATTATAACCCATTAATACCAAGGTTAAAAATATTGTTGTTAAAGTAGGAAAAGTATATTACCAGAATCCAATACTCAAATCATCTATCACCATAACTTTTCCCAATGATTTAAGCTTGCATAATCAAATAGGAAAACAAAGTAATAACCACAAAATGTCATCATTTCCATTTATAAATTGTGTAAAACTAACTAAATATATAAAATAAATGAATTAAACACAAATTTTCAAAGAAAAATTATAACCCATTTAGATATATTATAAAATGAATACGAATAAAAATAATATATCCAAGAAAATATAAACATGAATCATAAACTCAACTCTAATATTCATTTCAACATTGATTTTAACCCATTAATATTATCAATACATGATTAGGTGTACATATATATCACATAAAAATACAAAACACATTTCAACTAGTCCAATGATCCCTCCATAGGTGGCCCTAACTTCTCCAACTATAAACTTGATGGAGGAGTCTAGATCATAGTGTAGTGACTTTAATTTTATAGTTTCCAAATCACTTAACAACTCAACAAGATAACCAACATGAAATAACAAATTATAAGCACACCGTATGTGTTAATGAAAAAATGATAAGTAAAATTCCATCCATGAACACTTAGTTTTCATTTTAAAAATAAGGGTTCTAATATAAAAAAGATGATAAAGCCCCAAAAAATTAAAATTGCAAATAACATTATCGACATAACCCAATGTCATAACTCAAACAATAATTCCAAAATACATATCAACATCTCAAAAAAATGAAGTAATCATCATTCACATTTCCACTTTATCCATAACACAAATAAAAAACATTGAAGACACCACTTATTTTCTTAGATGACAAAGTTTGCTTTGCCTCTATTTTCCACAATAGAGAGTCCTAACCTTTCCAATTCACACTATATTGTATGCACTGCCAAATCTCATCCAATCTCATGTGATAAAATGAGTTCTTAAAAAAAAATTAAAGTCTACAAATTTTCACTAGAATAACTCAGGTATTGGTTAAACATAAAGGAATTATTAAATCCTTTTTCCCTATGTCACTATTTCTTTTGGTGAAAAAAGGTAGAGTTTCAATAACCTTATCCACCATAACATTCCCAAATAAGTTGTCAAATATCCAATGACTAAGAAATGGTAGAAAAGATTCAATAAGATTTGCAATGGTAGTTATAATTTATACCCAAATCATAAATATCACACAAAAACTTCCAAGCCACAAAACAAACTAGAATCTCTATTAACAACAAAACCATTTATCTAAACAAAAACCTAAGTCAAACACATTATTCAATACATCACAATGGCTAAATTCAAATGTCATTGAGTGACAATAAAATAAAAAATTAATAATTAAATGACATTATTCAATGGTATAATGTCTAAGTTACCATGTCAGATACAAATAATAATATAACCAAATAATGGTCCCATGATGGATTCAAAATTTGACCACCAAAACCATCAACCTTAAAATAAAATATCCACAAAAAGGTAATCAAGGTAACAAATACATAGAAGATAAACAACACAAAAACAAAATGAATTTTAAATTAAATAATAGAAAATTAACAATGTTAAAGATGAGACTAAATAAAAATGAATAATGTAATAAGACATCCAAGACATCAATCCACTAGGATAAGATCACAACAAATGTCATTTGTTGAAGACATAATTTATCCTAAACAAGATAATTTACCACATAAGTAACACTAGTGTAAAACAGGACTAAATGACATTAACTCAAAATATGAAGCTAAATAAGTCAAATTTTAACAAATGAGGCAACCACCTTAAGTTAGTGATTTAACAATTTTAGGAATAATTGGGGTTTTATTATTAATTTAGTTAAAGGGTCTAGAATGATAAATAAATAAATAATATGTGGTAAATAAGATACTAATTTCTGAAATTTACTAGTAATTAGAGATTTTCTAAAAATAATAATAAGAGGGAGAAAATAAGACTTAGCTTAAATTATGTTGATCTGACTAAGACAAGATTTGATATTCACTATTAAATCCTAGGACACTATTGCAAACATGATTCAAACTTTCATTTTATAATTGGATAGGAGTGTATAAAATGGATAGGAGTGGCAATAGCATTGTAGTCCTTGTTCAGTGTTATTATCCTGAGGATCTGAGCTTTCTGGCTTTTTTTTAGTAGGTCTGTGTCACCCTGTCTATTAAGTTTTGGTAGATATAAGTCTATAAATTTACCTATAGAGTATATTATTTATTTAAACCCTATCTTCCATTATGAATTGATTGATTTTGAGCAAGAGGGGGGGTTAGTGTGTATAATATTTACTAGATGTGCTTCACACCCCATGTGTGGGCATGCTGCCAATAAACCAATAGTCTGAAGAGGGATCAAGTCATATGTAGTTCTCCCTTTGAAAGTGCTTGGTGAAATTATGATATGAGAATGCAAGGAAATGATAAATTTGGTGTGGTTGAGATGACTAGGGACTGGTAAGGATTTGAATAAGATGGAAATAGTATTAGATGGTTGTATGCAGAGAATAGAGAAATTTGCTTGAGTAGTGTTTCTTGTATTCTTAATTGCTTTGTGATATTTTTCAACCCCTTCCAAATGATATTTGAATGGGATTTTATAGGGATCTATTAGTCATGGATTAAACTTTTTCATGTTAGGCCGACAAGGATAAGGATGGGAAATCAAAAGCAATTAACCATTGGGACTAGAAATGGACTTGGATAATAGGACCAAAAGTAGATATGAGTGGTATTGGCACTATAGTCCTAGTGTGGAACTATTTTCCTAGGTAGATAAGACCTAGGGGGATGGATTGGTCATGAAAATAAGATCTTGTCTTAGTTGGGATCAAGTCTAGAAGGCAACATATGAATGGGAATCAATGAAAATAAGCCTATGAGGGTCATGAGTGTAAGAAAGAGGGATATAAGGATTGAGAATCATAATCCACACTCAAGTTACCAATTTTTCATTTTATATGACTACATTTTCCCTCCATTTATTATAGTGATGCAACAAAGCAAAACACTAAGATAAAGGAAAAAGAGAAAGCATACCTGAACTTACTTGTAAGGGTGAAACTCATGATATTATTGTGATGTTGGGTTGTACATAGAGAGAGAAAATTGTGAAGTGTGATTCTATATGAAAAAAATAAGAGTAGATCAGTTCTTAATAGATATATTATATCTAAAATAAAAATGTATAAAGCTAGATAAGAGAGAGGAGGAGAAATGAATGAATACACCTCACTAGGTCCACAAACCAATAAAAAACCTATTATGATGCTAATTAATGCTAAGTAATGGTAGATGACATTATACCAAGATTGATATCATGAATAGAGCTAAGTGCTCAATTCCACAAAAATTGGCTCAAGAATTCAAAGGCTAGTCCTTTGGCTCCATCGTTGCCTACTAAGGGAAGCTAGATGATCTTGTGTGTGTTGATTGATGTTTTTACTATATGTCTAAACCCTCTAAATAGGTGGCTTAAGAATACAAAGGCTAGCTAGACCTTTGGCTCTATCATTTCCTACTAAGTGAAGCTATGCATTGATACCAATATGAATTGTATGTCATATGAGATGGCTCTTGAAGATCATGAACGTATTATGATCTAATAATGTTAGCATGGATAGTCAAATGTATGATGGAAACTAGGAAAGAAAAGAAATAAATGTGCCATGCACATTTCCCCCAATCACTAATGTATATAACATGGATTCTAATCAAGAAGTTATACCAATTACCATATCTAAAACTATAAGTGAGAGCCATCATAGCATGCATGATGCCCCCTATATCTAGATTCTCTAAGAAAAATGTGTACTAAAACTATTAATTTTAAATTGGTCTAGTTTTGAAAATTTGTTGATGAACCTAATTTTATACCTACTTCTATAAATTTCAATTTCTCTGCTATGGTCTAGTCTCAATGTTGTTGTCCTAGGCCAAATCTAATGATTTTTTTAGATTGTTCACTATTTTCTTGGTCTATTTTAATTGGTTTGATATCTGGTTATTATTCTAAGTGTTCTAAAACTAATTTTTTCAATTGATAGGATCTCTGATCTTTATGAAAAAATCCCTATTTTCAACTAGCTCTTTTGAGGGTAGGAATAAATACCCTACAATGACTACCCTTAGAAGAAAGATCTCTATAAGTGTGTTATGCTACAAAATATATGATATAGAAATGATAATTGATAATATATCTCAATATATAGCATGGTTTATATTCAGAGATTGTTAAATCAATTGGGGTACACCTAGATAGATATAATAATGTAAACGTATGTACAATGTACTAAATTGGAACTGGAAGTGTTAGTTGTTAATTGTTAGTTGCTAGCTATCATGGAGGGATGGAGCATGATGTCCATCATGGCATCAAAGAAGTAAGATAATGCTAGATTTGGATCATGACATTGCAAACAATCAAAATAAATCAAGCAACAAGAATACAAGGCAAGAAGTAAAAAGTGTACAACAGTGGCCAAGGGGCCAAGCAAATAAGGTACATGGGCACATGTCACTCAAACTGGAAAGTAAGCATATAAGGCATGTTCAAATGCCACATACACATATAGTTGAAACAATAAATTTGGCATGAAATCCATAATCACATAGAAGATTACAATCAAGGGACACTGGAAAATGTCTAAAGGCATGCACATTAATAGAAGTAAAGAACATTGGTAAATTTCCTAAGGCACATACTAAAAATAAGTAGGAATTTGGAATGCAGTCACATCATGCTATGCTAAACAAGAAGATAAATCATGTAAAGATGAGAAAATATAAGAACATATAACTAATCAAAGAAAGAGTATGAAAGTATGCAAGACATGTTAGTACAAGACTAGGTATATGCAAATAAATACATGAGTGGTAAATACTAGTGAGTGTTGATAGAGTAATCTATGTAAGCTAGTAAATAATAGACATTAACATGATAAATAGAGTGCATAGTGTAGAAATGAATAACTTGGATGGTGTAGTCATATAGAATATGCCCCTAGGGGGAATAAATATCAATGTGTGTCTCATATGTAGGAGCATGATGCCCCCTCAATGGGTAGAGTAAAGCAATCAAGGGTTTGGAAGTCACTACACACACTCAAAGAAGATCAAGTGAGGCATGATAATGTAGATAAATCAACAAACAATAGCATAAAACAAAAAATGTAAGTCTAGCATAGTAGTATAAATTTAAATCATGGAGGATGCATATAATCAAGATGGTTTTATGTTTGTGACATATTTGAATGTTTTTTTGGATTTTGAAAATTTTGTATTGTTTCTGGTATTTTTAAAATGTTATATTATTTTTGTATTTTGAGAATATTTGAGATAAGTAAAATCAATCATAGGGAAATTATGTACAATTAAGCATAGGAGACTATGTAAAAGTAGGCTAAAAAAAGGTGATACTAATTGATGAGTCTCATGGGAGACTCTTTATCATGGTGTCCTGTATTAAGGAGAGGAATCATGCATGGTCAAGAAGCATAATGGAGATGCTAAGACTATGGCTCTAAAATTATTATAGGTTGTAAATGCTTTGAATTCTATAAATTAAGAAATAATTTTGGGGTCCCCCTATAACTTTGAGATATGGATGCAACTGTATGGCCTTACCCATCTAGGAGTAGGAGAAGCTCTCTAAACATGTGATCTATGTTTAGATGCATGAGATCTCAATAAGACTGACTTGGGTGTGAACATTGTATCTGGAAGTTATCTAAAATCTTGAATATATGGAGGTGTATGAACCCTTTATGCTATAAATGGATACCTCAATTGTGTTTGAATATATACTGGAGGATGAGTTAGAACTGGTGGAGAAACTATAATTGGTGGTAATGTTGAAGCTAATGACTATGGAATAGTATATGAATTTGAAGTGGGGAGTGGTAACTCATATAAAACTGCACCAACTATAACAACCTGATTAGTGTGAATGAATTTCATGAATCTACGAACTTTAGAAGGTACTGCATGAATTTTTTGAATCCATGGTCAACCAACTAACATATCAAAAACTCCTGAACTGGGAATAATAGTGAATAGTGTGGCATGTGTGTTGGACCAACCTATATAAGAAGTACAATCTCACTTAATGAACTCTATATATTCCCACTAAATACAATAATAATTTTTTCTATCAAGGTAATATCCTATTCTAAATATCCCAAATTCTATATTAATGTCATAGTACACATGTTTACACTAGATCCATTATCAATAAAAATACTATAAATAGGATGATTATGAATGTAAGCTCTGATAAGGAGTGCATGAGAATTTGAATCATCCTTAAGGATCTCCTACTCTAAGAAGGATATGGAAGGTCTAGCTAGAACTCTAGAATTATATACACCAATCATGTTTCTCAAAGGATGTGATTCAACTAGAGATGCCCTATATGTATCTAGTGCCTGATGTGCATGATATGCATGGTGAACCCCTGATGTGTCCCCTATCTCATATTTTGAATGATATGGAAAATTATCTAAGAACATTTTCAAATATTTATCCTATGTTTGCTTTTCCTAAGGAGGCTCAACTAAAGCTCCAATATAAATATGATTTCCAACTATTAGATCTTGTATCTCATTCTCAAACTGATGCATCTATTTATTGTATGGCTTGGTGCCTTGTGAAACTCACAAAATTCATGGTGATCATATCCTTATGGAAGAGGCTTTATTGGTTCAACTTCCAAAATAGGAGGGAAAGATATGATGTTCCATTCCAATAACTATTGTAATAATCTAGCTGGAGAAGCTGGTAGATTAGTAAATGTACATCAAGGAGGTACTGATAAAACCACACACTAAGAGGGCTCTAAATACACATTAACTATTGGTTAATTTTGAGTCTTGTTATCATTAACTTTGACCTTGTATGGGACTTTGTTTTTACTCTTGTTGGATTTTTTGAGATACTTGTGTACTTGAGTTTGCTCATTGAAATTAAATTGACTTCTCTTTCCTTTAGTGTATGACATAATTTAGTGAAGGAAGAGAATCTTATGAACATAATTGATTCATGTAAAGATGGTAAGAGACTCTATTTGAAGAGATCTTATAACTCTTGATCGGCCATGGGGCTAGTCATGCTAGCCAAGATAGTCTTATATCAAAGAACATAATTTGTGAGATGCACATTTGATCTTTATTTCTATTGTGCAACTTGGGTGTACGAAAACTTGTCACCAATATAATACTAAAATGAACTAGGAACATGTTGACTAAAGGATTGAATGCAATGATTGACTAATTTGGTAAATGATATAACCATTGTAAATCATAATCCTTTAGGATTCGTGGAAAGATATTGGTAAGTAGTCAGTCATTTGGTACATAGTCCAAACATGCTACATGAAAAGCTCTCGAATGTGTCTCTAGATCACCCTTGACATCATAAAGAGTAAGCTTGGGTTAAACAAAACCTTATCGCAAGGGTGTGGAAGCAATGTAATGTGCCAATGGTGTATGGAGAAGATCAAAAGATTCCAAACCCTGTGTAGGTCTAGAGGCACCTTTCTCAAGATGTATCACCTTGGATTGAAGAGATCTTATCTCTTTCATAAGGGCTATCACATCAGGAGACAAAGATGTATTAGCTAAAGATGGTGGCATAAAATAAGGTTGGGCTACTATAGGGGGTTGTTGAGACATAGTTTCCATTGTAGTGTCATTTGCAACTGGCTACTCTATGGTTTAAGAAGATTAACCATATTTTACTCTTTGTTGTTCTTCTTAGATTATTTTGAGCATGTCATCTTGTATGTCAAGGTGTTTGGTTAAGAGTTCTTGAAGTTAGCTTTTATTGGTTTCATCAAAACCAATGTATTGGGCCATTGTTAAGGTAAGAAAACAATTTGAAATATGTTTAATTTTTTTTCAAAAAATTGTAATAGCTAAAGTGCTAGAAAAGGCAAGTATTAAATATAGAAAATACAAAGTCTTAAAAATAATGAATTGGAAATTGTGGGAAAAGGCGATGAAGCTCAAAAACATTTAAGGTGATACCTCAAAAAGAGAATAAGAGATAGTACGTGACACTAGGGTTTTGATAATGATATTTTTATAAAATACTATGGAATTTTGAAAATGAAAATGGATTTATAATTTAAATATGCAACTAAAATTTCAAAAAATTATTGGAAAATTCTTGATTAAATAGGACCTAGTATGTGTAACAAGGGTTTTGAGAGAAATATATATTTTTTGAAATTAATATTTAATTTTTAATTTTTAAGGGAGTTTTTTATTTTAATATGATAGTAAAAATTTAAAACTTTTTTGGAAATTTTTGGAAAAAATACTGGGACCTAGTATGGGTAACTAGGGTTTTAAGGAAAATTATTTTAAAATTTATTGCAAAATTTTAAAATTTGAAATGAATTTTTGATTTAAATATTCAATTAAAAATTCAAATATTTATAGGAAAAATAATTATGAATTTTGCCCTAGGGTTTCTAGGGTTTTTGTGTGAAAATGAAATAAGTCAGGTTCTCAAAATGATTTAATAATTTTAGAAATAATTGGGGTTTTATTCTTAATTTAGTTAAAGTGTCTAGATTGATAAATCAATAAATAATATGTGGTAAATAAGCTACTAATATGTGAAATTTATTGGTAATTAGATATTTTCTAAAAATAGTAATAAGAGGGAGAAAATAAGACTTAGATTAAACTATGTTGATCTAATTGAACAAGATCTAATATTCACTGTGTAGGCCTGGGACACTATCAAAAATAGGATTATAAATTTAGTTTTTTGATTGGACAAGAGCATCAAAAGTGGATCGGAGTGGCACTAACATTATATTCCTTGTTCGTTGTTGTTGTCTTAAGGATCTAAGATTTCTACTTTTTGTTCAACAAGTCTGTGTGACCCTATCTATGAAGTTTCAATAGCTACAAGTCTATAGAGTTCCCTATAGAGCATATTCTTTCTTCAAACCCTATCTTCCATTATGATTTGACCAATTTTGAGCAAGAGAGGGGGTTATTGTGTGTAAGATACATTCAACATGCTTCACACCTTGTGTGTGGGCACGCTACCTATTACCAATAATCCGAAGAGGGATCAAACCATATGTATTTCTCCCTTTAAAAGTGCTTGGTGTAATTATGATATGATAATGCAAGGAAATGCTAAACTATGTGTGCTTGAGATGACTAGGGACTAGTGTAAGGATTTGAATAAGCTAGAAACAGTATTGGATGGATATATGCAGAGAATAGGGAAATTTGTTTGAGAGTCTTGCTTACTTTGTGATATTTTCAAACCCCTTCCAAATGATCTTTGAATGGGATTTTATAGGTATCTAATATTCATGGATTAAATTTTTTCATGTTAGGTTGATAAGGATAAGGATGGTTAATTAGAAGAAATTGACCATTGAGGCTAGAAATAGACTTGGATAATAGTGCCTAAAGTGGAAAAGAGTGGCATTGGTGCTATAGTCCCAGTGTGGTGATATTGTCTTGGGTAGATAGGATATATAGGGATGGAGTGGTCATGAAAAGAGGGTCTTGGCTCAGCTCTGATAAAGTCCATAAGGCTACAAATGACTAGGAATCAATGAAAATAAGCCTATTAGCATCTTGAGAGCAAACAAGAGGGAAATAAGGATTGGGAGTCATAAGCCACACTCAAGTTACCAATTTTGTGTTTTTATATGACTATAGTTAGATAAAGATGATGACAAAAAAATTATAGTCAAATTGGCTCAAAATATTAAGATATACATACAAAACATTTAGTTTATACTAAAGAGTAATCATAGTCAATAGGTGATAGTCTATAGACGAATTATGATAATTTTAGAAACTTGTGCCTCAACTCTCATTATTTTAACATAACTTTCCATTAATACAACCCTATTATCTTGGATCCATTGACCAATATTATCTCATTTTAAAATAGGCAATCATAAAATAAGACATCATTAGTATCTATATAATAAATATCTAATGATTATAATTAAATAATCAACTAAAATATATAACCTTATAACTTGGTTTTAATTGTGGTAAAATTGGGTTGTTAATAGGGACCCTCCTCAGTAAAATATAAAAAATATCCTAGACTAGAATCTAGATTTAAAAAATAAATCCATAACTAATATCTAACACCATAAAAAGGATAAAAAATAGAAAAATTATAGCCAAAACACAATAAAGTATATGAAAAACAACTAACTAATAAGGGTCTTACAACCTTTCATCACATATTCCCTATTATTTTTCATGTTATTAAGCATATAATCCATCATCTAAAGGGTTTGAGGGTCCCAATTATCCTTACTAATTCATTTTTTCTTCTTATCCATTCTTTCATGTGCACTAAGATCAGTCTTCCTCTTTGACACCATCTAAAGCCCCTCCATATTCTGTAGACAATTTTGCATTAAACCAATGCTAAACTCAATGATAATTTTTATATTTTCCTTAATTTTTTCATTCACCCACTCCATTATATTCATTTTTTTATAAAATTCCCCCATTTTCTCCAAGAAATAACTTCTAATAAAGTAAATACCATCATTTTTAGTTAGATTATTGACAATTTATTTGAATCAAACAAGCTCCCTCATAAACCAGAAAAGGAAATCCTTGTGTAACCCTATTTCATCTTCCATTTCCAAAATTTTATTATTTTTTTTGAATGACACCATAATATCCTCAAAATCCTTATTCTTATCTTGACTACCAGAAGCATTGTTCTTGCCTTCTTTAAAACTTGTCATCCCACAACTTTACTTAATCCTAACCAATCCTTCCACCACATCGTGAAGTTTTTCATCACCCACAAACTTCATATTCACCTCCACATTACCTTTATAATAATTAAAAAAATCTAACTCCATCACCTCTATATTATTCCAACCTTCACAATCATTAAATTTAAACCCTACATCTATTTCTTCCATGTTCAAATCAATTAGATCACTACACCAACATTGCATTTAAGTCTTCTTAGGTTTTTTCATGGTGGATCTTCTCAGTTCCCTTTTGTTTATCAAAGACACATTTGCCCATCTTTTTCTTATAATTGAGGACAACATACATAGGGTTTATACCTTTGAAATATTTATAGATAAGGAAAATTAATGTTTGGTATAGTGGATAGGGCTTCTTTCCACTTTTAACATCAATCATAGAGTCCTCCATAAACTGCAAGATATAAAATGAAAGACATATGCGAATATATATCCTAAAGTAATTTAAAATAGAAAAATGATAATAGTGAACCATGTAATGACCTTCCAAAGTAACATACCTGATAAAATTTTTTTACAATTTGCCATACAACACAAGGAAATCCTCTTGAAGATAACCTCATTGGTACTTTGTGAGTTTTTCACCTTCACTCAATAATTTTTCTTTCTCCTCCAAATAATCTATTTTGGATTTCATGTTTTTCATATCTTCAATCTTTAAACCTATAATATAGGTAGTAAGCCCTTCATAAATTTCCATTGTGGCATTATTAATTTTTACCTTGTCATCATTATAGTTATCCATAAACTATTTAGACAAATAATGGTCATACAAAACTATGTTTTCCATAAACTTAGTGATCCCACTTGTCTAAAAAATAACCCAAACCTCAACATTAATTTTTACTTTCCCATCAAATAATGGCTCAACCCTATGAAGACTACCACCCATAATTCAATAAAACATGAATGACCAATGCTCACAAAGGCACCATAGAGAAATAGATATGATAAAATGCATACAAATCAATTAAATTAAATAACAAGATAATAACCCCCAATTTATGAGTTATATCTCATCATTTACACTCATTGGATTACAAATCTTAAAAAAATAATGAATCCTATAAATCATTCCATAATTACCATCATATGTGATGTACCATTTAAAAAATACTGCCAACTTACACACAAGGAAAACCATAACATCATTATATTTAATTTTTATTGTAACACATAAAATTACCACTACACCATCATTATTATGAATCAATAAAAAGTATCACTTAATATATTTCTCTCTCCATGATGATTTTAAATTTTAATGGGAATGAACCATCTTTATACTAAAATTTTAAGGAATTATCCCCTACCCCATATTAGCCATACAATCTGCTAAACCATTACCCTATCTATATATATGTTGAAAATAGATAGCCTTCAAAGAACAACCCAACATCAAAATTTTTTCAATTTTATACCTGATATTATAATTAGGCTTATTCTTTCCATTGAGACAAGTAATCACATTCAAAGAGTCTCCTTCAATAATTAAATTCATACAACCCAACTCTTTTTCCAAATGAATACCCCATAAAGATGTTAAAGACTTTGCCATATGACTAGTCTAAAACCTTAGATTGTCTTCATATACAACTATGACAAGACCAAATTTATCTCTAAGATATTCTCCTCCACCTAACATCCTAGGATTCCCTTTTAAGGACCCATCAAAATTTAATTTTATCTAGCCAGTAGATAGCTTCTTAAAAAATCATTTCTTGTAGAATCAACACAACTATGACCAAAATACATGTTTTCCATGAAATTAAAACTCTTATCAATCACTCTATCCTGTTCATTAAAATATTTATTATGAATATAATGAATCAAATTCCAATTATCTTCCAAATTATTAATAATCTTAGCAAAAATCAATTGAATAATACCTTTAATATCCCTAAAAATTCTATTATTATGCTCCTTCCAAATACCCCATAGTATATGAGGAAAAACTAATCTCCATAATTTTAGCAACACTTGATTTGAAAAAGGATAAACAAAGACCAACAAATTAGTTTGGAGATAAACATGATGAAGCTAATTGACCTAAAACATGCTAAGAAAAAACCCCAAACATTGAAAACAAAAAAACAATCTACCATAAGATGTTTAACTGAATCATTATCCATCTCACCAAAAAAATAATGGTTAACTAAAGTCAACCATATTTTGGTTAAATTTTATAAGGTAATAATCTTATTTTAAAGACAAATCCATAAAAAAAAAGTTTGGAATACCATCCTTATCCCATACCTTCAACCAAGGAAATGATTCCTCATTTTTAGGTAACAGAGCTTCATAACCATACCTAACATTGTAAATGCTATCGTCAAAATTATCCCATAAAATTTCATATTCCTTTTATATATTATGAATTTAAATACACGTTAACAACAAATTTAGATCAAACATTAAATTTATTATTTCCTCATCAACACCTTCAATACATATACGTTTTCAATGCTTTATGCCAAAACATGAAATAGTTCACCACTCTACCTCTAATCATATTTTTCCTTTGATCACCAATACATTTCAAAGGTTCATAAACCATAATTTTTTAGTATAATATACAATAATCTTCCCAAAAATTTATATTCAGACCAATTCCAACTTTTCATCTATAGCCATTTGTAATATAAAACCATATTTTTTATTAAAAAGTTTCATATAAAAGAACCTTTGCTAAAATCACCCTCAACAAGGAAAATATTGGTGATTCAATTATTCAAATAATTTTCCTTTAAAATATTAATCCAAATATCTTTCTCTTTAGTAAATATCTAAACTAGCTTAGCAATCAATGCCTTATTGATCCATTTTAAATTGTTTATACCAAAACCACCATAAATTTTAGGTAGGCATACCTTTTCCCAAGCCACTAAATGTATTATTCACTTATCCTCAATTTGAGACCATATAAATATATTTTGGATTATTTCAATATTTAAGATAAATTTTAGGAATCTTAAAAATAGAAATAATAAATATAAGAAGATTTTGCAAAACACTTTTAAATAAAATCACTTTACCAGCTTGAGAAATAACTGCTTCATTTCACCTAGCAAGTTTAAAATAAAAAATTATAATTAGAAAATTTCATTGATAAATTTTAATATTACCAACAAATAATGGCATTCCTAAACACTTATCAGGAATAAAACCAATTTGACAACCCAATAGACATGTAATTTTCAACTATCTTAAAACTGAAGTATTAAGAAAAAAAGGAATTTGTTATCATAATTAATCACCTATCTAGAAACTAATTAATATGATGCTAAGACTTTTTTCAAATCCTATACTTCCTTTATATATGAAATGTCAAAGATAATAGTATCCACAACAAATTGTTGATGAATATTGGCATCAACTTCCTTAATAGCCTTGACCCCCTAAGATTACCATTTCCAACATCTATCAAAATATTTATAATTAAATAATCATCCATATTAATGAATAAAAATAGAGATAATGGATATCCTTTCATTATTACTCTTTTAATACCAAAAAATCCCATAGGTGCACCATTTATGAGGATAGAGAACATAGAATATGAGACACAAGTTTGAATCAAGCTATGAATATGAGAATGGAAACCAAATTTATGAAGCACTTTATCCAAAAGCTACCAATCCACCCTATCATAATCTCTACTAATGCCCAATTTAAACACCATACCATAAATATTACTCTTATGAATATAATGTATGGTATAATTTAATTATATAAAACCATCCTAAATTTATCTTCCATCCATAACCCCCCCTTAATTTTTAGAAATAATTTTCTCCATCAATGGTTTAATTCTTATATCTAGAATATTATTAAAGATATTATAAATTGAGTTACATAGGTTAATAGGTCTATAATTAGAAAAGGTTAAAACACCATTCATTTTAGGAATCAAAGAAATGAAGGTGTTATTAAATTCATGCAAAATTTTCCCAATTCTAAATAATTCATTAGCTACTACCACCACATCAAGAAAAATAATATCCCAATAAATCTAACAAACATCTATTGGGAATCCATCAAGACCCAAAGCCTTATATTTTTTGAAAACTAAACATCATTACCTTAATGTCATCAAATAAGAGAAAATTTATCAAACTAGACTTATCATTATTATAAATTAGGGAAGGATTGGCTTCCACAAAATCATGAGCAAGATCATCATCTGATATTTCATTAGCATCAAACAAAATTTGAAAATAAGAAGTATATTTTTTATTAATAGTTTGATGATATAAAGAAATAAATAAATTTTAACATTTAATTTTAAGAAAAATATTATGGATCCTATACTTGTAAGTAAATAAGTGAAAAAATATTGAATTTTTATCACCCTCTTTCAGCTGAATGTCCCTTGATTTCTACCTCCAAATTTTTTCTTCTAAAGCCACTATAAAATGATATTTACTCAAAATAAACATTTAATCAATAAAATTTTCATTGGAAATTCCATTCACCACACTCAATTACTCCAAATCAACTGATGCCTCTCTAGTACACTTCGTTTGAGTGAGGATATTAACAAAAACATGTTTATTTTAGACTCTAACATTCATGTTTATATTCTTAAGTTTGTAAGCCAATTTTAATGTAGCCATCCCTTTATTATCTATATCCTACCATTATTTAATTTTATCCTATAAAATAGAATGAGAAAACAACATGTGTTTGAATATAAAAGGAAAAATATACCTTTATGGTTCTACAATCAAAATTGAGAATAAGAGGATTGTGATCAGATCCTATTCTTGAAAGAGAGGATAAGAAAAGTTTAATTGAAATAAAACAATTATATGAAATAATAAATTTATCAAGAAATTATTAAATAATATTAATCCTAACATGTCTATTTGAACAAGTAAAATAAGATCCTCTTATTTCAACATCCAATAGACCATGACTAGAAATGAAGCTTGCAAGATCATCCATGATCTCATCATAATCTGTAATCCCACCCAACATTTCCCTAAGGTTGAAGGGAGTATTTAAATCTACAACCATAATCCAATACATTTTATCACAATTATATCTAAAAATACTTAACTCATTCCATAATATTCATTATTAAGTGCATAAACATTTGAAAGAATCCAATTTTTTTTTGAGAATGGTCAAAAAACATAATAGATAAGTGATGATAATTTCTAATCATAACATCATCCTCCAATAAAGAAACATTCAAAAAGGTATAAATTCCTCCAAAATACCCTTTAAAACATTCAATTTCCACGTTACCATATTTCCAAATCATCTTCTTAGCATCTTTCACTATTTCTTCATTCATCTTAGTCTCTTGAATAGCTAAAACACAAGGTTTATTATTCAAATATAAATCTATCAATAGTCTATGTTTATTAACATGGTTTAGGTCCCTAATATTGTAATAATTAGATTCATTTACCATGATGAGAGGGTACCTTAGCTTATCTAAGATAAAATGTAGTTTGTACATCATCATCAATATCCTTATCAATATTTTTCTATGGGTTTCAAGCGGTGTTGGTTTACCTACCTTCATAAAAGAACCAACATCATGATATTTAAACAAACCTTTCTACTTAAATGTATTTAATATCAATTCCTTGCATAAGGACTATCTACTAGAAGTCAATGAAGACAAAACACTATAAATCCTTTTAAAAGACTCAGAGATAATCTTATCTTTGATATGTTCATTTATGAAAGAATCCATCCCAAAAAAAGTATTTCTACACATCATGTTTACTTCCTCTTAAATAGTGAAAATAAATATATGTTTGATTTCCTCTTTATCTAAATCCATTAGACTATGAATATAATTTGAAATAATAGTATACTCCAGAATATCATTCAAACCCACACAAGGAGTCTTCTCTTCAATCAATAGTTCAAAGCTAGACACATACCCCAATTATAGAAGTCCAAAATCTAAAATAGGTAAATATTTAGACAAATTTTGTTCAAGATATGATATACTAAGCTTCCAACCCTTTGAAATATCTACACCAATAAAAAAAAATTGGAACCTCTAAATATCTTTACCACCCACTAAAGGGGCACCCAAAACTTCAAATACTTCCTTTAAAGGACTATCAATTACCACCATGCATATAATGGAATCAATATTTAAAAATTGACCAACATCCCCCTTATGAATATTTTAGTTCCCAATTATATCACTAATTGAAACCTGTTTACCTTTCTTTTTCCAAGCCAAATTATCTATTCTTGAAACATAGGAATTACTTTTTTTGATAAAATGAGGACAATTTTTAGTCATATGCCCCAATTTATTACAACAATCACACTTTAATGTTGAATCTTAATATTCAATTTTATGTACCCATTCACCCTTACTAGAATGAATATAAACACAAGAAGGAAGTTATTGATTCATAATAGAATTAACATAAAATCTTGCATGCACTAATCTAGTCCTTGCATTGGTAGTAACATCAAAATCTAATAGATAACCAAAATTCTTACCTACAATTAGGAACAAATATCATCATATAATTCCATTGGGAGTCTAAGAAATCTTACCCAAATATGCATAATATTTATGTTTTATTTATTAGCATCAAAACCAAATTTCCATTTCTTTAAGAATAACCATGATCTTCTTAGAAAACATGGTCCTCCCACTAAAACACTAGCACAATCATTAGCATGATTAAAATGAATTTGAAATAACCCATTATCTTTTTTTTATATTCTAAAATGACCTCTTGGAGTCCATTTCCTTACATCCCACTATTTGAATAGATTAATATTAGGTTTTAACCCCATAAATTTACCAATAAGAGCCTCAAAAATATTTAACAAATCAAAATCAATATGTGAATTAGGAACCACAATATGAAATCAATGAGAATCCTTGAAAGTAAGGAGCTCTTTAAAAGGGTGAGGAGTCTGCATTTTGTGTAACTTTTCTTGGAATGTATCTGACTAAGAAAATTTTCCATAAAAACCATTATTAAATAAAAACTTACCAAAATAATTGTCCTCCTTTTAATTTTATTTCATAGAGTATGAGTTACCATTTGGATCTACTCTTGACACATTTATTTCATCACCATCACCTTTTTATCTTTTAGTGTCTTTTTAAAAAAATTCTTCTCTCGAATAGCAGCTATTCTTCACCATTCTTCAAACTACATTTAATCATCACATTGGTAATTATACAAACCTTATAATATAGTTATTTTTAGAATAATTAAAAAATATAATTTAAATAAAAGTATCCAATAAAATCCATGACATGACATGTAATAAAAATAGCATACAAAAATGTTATGCAAATGTCCATGTCAACAAAAATCCATAGTTTTTAAGTTGTTTAAGACTAGGTCATGACACTAGGTTTTATTTAGATATAAGTTTTATTATTGAGATGTTGTCATCAAGTATGTTTTAAAATTTTAATTTATGGATTCCATTTAAATTGATAACATATATTTTGAAAAAAAATTAGTTGAATTTTGAAACATTTTATTTGATTTCTACTAACTTAGCTCTTCCATTTGTTAGATTCAAAAATTTCATAACTAATATTTCTTTATGTCATATCCCTTAGTTTTAGATCCTAAGAATGTGAAAGGAATCAATTTGCTTAGTAATTTCCATGAAAATATTAATTATGTTGTTTGTGGAAGTATTAAACTCATGTTTATTATTTCTTTGCTATTGATGTTAGGATTATTATATTTTTAGTACATTATAATAGACATTTTGATGTTAAATTTAATAGTGTCATATGAATTTATGTTCTTAGTTTGATTCATCATTCTTACATAAATAAATAACAAATGGGTGTAGGAAGGTTTTCTGACCATACTATCTCTCTTGGATTAATATGATTCAAATAAAGGAGCATATTTACTATCATCTTGGTTACGATTGTTTTTTTTAAGTTTAAAATATGATATTTTGTTCTAACATAGGGTAAAAATGTATCTGAGCAATGGTGTCTATTTGATTATCATTACTATTTATAAATGATTTTTATGCTTGATCAATGAGAAGGTTAATGTACAACACTCATTTTTGACATCATCTAATTTTAAGCTTATGAAAGAGCTATCAATTTTGATAGAATGTATCTCTATTAGGTTGTGTTTATTATAATAATTATGTCATGAGTTTTTTTAATTGAAAAATGTTTAATATTGAGACATGGTAATAGTAAAAAAGGCCTTATGTTGATCAGCTTAATCTATTTTGTTATTTTATCCTAGTCTATCTTTGTTAATGAGGTCAAATTTACCTTTAGACTAGTGTTTCAATATGTTATAGGCTTGGATCAAGTCCTATAATAGATTTTTTCATTACTAAATAAAATATATTTTTGGTGTGCTTACGTATACTCTTATTTCATTGAGTATCATACTTACCACATTATTTTTGAAATCACATTAATATTTGGATTTCTATATTTAGTACAAATGATGGTAATAATGTCACTATGGATGGTAAATTGGTTAACCTATGATGAAAACATGATTGGGTTTAAGTCCTATTTAACTAAATAGACTTTGAGTGTATTTTGGATTTAGTAATAATAATAATTAAATGATTACTTTAAAATCAAGTAGTCACGTACATTCTCTAAAGTCTTGGGAATTATTTCTATAAATCATTAGAATCAAACCCTAAGAAATTCAAGTTGTTTATTTTTTTCTTTTTATATGTGCAATTTGGGGCATGGTAGCCACCAAGCAAACAATGCAGTACAAATGGTGGAAACCAAAGGAGTATTTTAATGTATTTGTTCAGTTATACATTTATATCTCCTTGATAATTGAGAAGATTCATGGAAAATTGTATAGATATGTAGGTGTATGTAAAAATATTCCTTGAGTGGAATGGGTCCATAAGATTTTCAAGGGCACCATTAGAATCTCTACAAGCATCTTGGGCACAATCCCAAGCAAGATACTTTTCCACTTTGATAATTATTTTTACATTGTAGTTTAAATTAAATTATGATAACCATTGGGATCTATATTTTTTTAGAGTCTCATATATGGATATAAATATATTCATATACAATTATCTAACATATAGGATATGTATGTGGTTGTAAGATTTTGTCTTAATTTAGTTTTAGTGGTTATTCGTTCAACCTGGTAGTAGTAAATGAAATTTATAATTGCTGCTTTTAAATTTTGTGATATATTGAAGGGTATTCCTCATGGGATTTTTAGATATTGAAATGTGTTTATTTAATTAATAAATCATGCACATGGTATTATGCATTGTATCCTTATCATTTATAAATCATTGTGTTCTATTTTTATGTTTTTGGCTTGATCAGAAAATTATTTTGGGCCTTTGCATTAACGTGACCCTTTTGTGGGTTCACTTGGAAAAAGGAAATTTTAGTTGATTTACATTTTTTAAGGTAGGATTCACTTATGTATTTTTGTGGTTGTAAATCCTTCTTTGAGTTGGATATATTTTTTTAGGATTTTCCCCATAATTTTAAAACCCTAAAAAAGGTGATGCTAAGTATATCATATCCTTTCATTTTAAACCTAGAATTATGAAATTTTGAAGGGGAAATGTTTTTTTTTTAATCTTATAAATTGGTTTTATATAAACCTTAAATTGATCTTATTACTCTGTTATTCACACTTAGACAATGTGTTGGCATTTTAGATTACCATGTTATTCTTGACTTTTTTACCCTATTGGATTTAGAAAAATGATGAGCTTATTTGGGAGGACAATGGGATTGAATCAATTCAACCATAATAATTTAGAAACCTAGCCTATAAGAATGACCCTGTTGATTTATTTCTCACTCAATTCATTCTTTTAGATTTGTGTGTGGGAACCTTAGTGAGAATTTGGTGTCAATATATAATTATTTTGTGTACATAGTTGTTTGTAGCTTTGGAAACATTTTTATAATGCTTTGGAACTTTACTAAATATTATGAATGATTCATAATATAATTTCTAGAATATGTTTTCCTGTCAGAAATTCATGGAGCTATAATCTCTCATTCTTCAATTATAAGTGTTAACTAGATTTGATAATTTGACTGTTGTAAGTTGAACTTCATATCAAATAAAAGTAAGAATGAAATAAAAGTATATTAAATAATTTTGATTAGTTTTTAGATATGTTTTATTATGAGAAAAAAATTATTTGTTAGGGATGATATTTTTTTATTAACATTTTTGGGTTGTAAATTAGGTGTTATCCTATGAATATTGTTATGTGTAGTATGCAGGTGAGCAAATATTGTTTATTACTTGTTCTCCCATATGGTGTCATTGTGGAGGCCACCTTATGATTTAAATTTAAAATTTTGGTTGGTGAAATGATCAATACAAGGTCTTTATTAAAATGTTTCTTTATTAATCTAACCTTATTATGGAATGTTGCTTTTATGAAGTAGTGATAACTAACTAGTGATATTTCTTTTCTCGGCATCCCTAAAATAATATTTTATGGTGTATGATTTATTGTAAAAAGGTATGAATAAATGTTGGTTATATTTTATTTGATATAACCATGCGAATATTAATAATTAGGTTGAGATATGTGGTGAGTAGATAATATGCTTGCATTGCAGTTTGAATCAATCCTAATAATTATTATACATTTTGGTAAGTATATGGTGGGAAACATAGGTTGTTGAGTTGATATGTCTAAGTTTAGCTATGTGGAGGATTTTTTTATAGATTTGGGTGTTTTTTAAGTTGCCATACTATTGTTTTAATTTTTGTGTAAGGATGTTTATAAAGGAGGAAATTAGCTTTGCCAGTTGTAAGATGACTTGTCTCTTGACACAATTATTAGTACAAGAAAAATTTGTAATGAATGACTTCCTTTTTGGGAGGTGGTATTTTTATAGTTAATGAATATCTTGATTAGCTGGTGTGAATATTGTCACTTATAGTTGATTACTCTTGTCCTATGATTCTAATTGATAATGTAGTGGATAAATGTAATGAGTAGATTTTGGGAGTTATATCAATTATTCATTCCTTAGTTCATGCTAGAAGAGATACACATTGATGCATTATAAAATTTCAACTTTGAACCTTATTGGGTAATTTTTAGGGAAAACTTGTTGAAGTTTTATCGCTATTGTATTTTAAACTTAGAGTAAGACTTAGCAAAACTTTTAGTTAGAAGGAGGTAATAGTTTATATGCACTATAACATCTAGGCTATATCTTTTGTAAAACATGATATTTGTAGTTGATGAAAAGATAATTTTTATGAAGGATTGTTTTATTACTTTGGTAATGGGTTAAACTATGCCTTGATTTGATTTCCTAATTCTTAAAAGGATCAACTTGGTTGTAGTTTTTGTTTATTAATAAATGACCTTGTTGGTAAATTATTTACTTTATATTATTGAGAGATCATTCCTTATAGTGTAGAATCACTAATAATGGCTCTCTAAACTATTTTACCATTCATATTAAAGAAGTAATTTTCCTTAGTAGGATTTATTATTAGTTAATAATGTTTAATATACCTCATAATGCTCAAGTTGGAAAAACTTGTAAGTTGTCCTATATTTTATATGAATATTTTACCTTAGGAAGTTGACTATTATTATTGTCTTCATTAAAGTTATAGAATCTCTAATGTTAATAATTATTTATGTGCATTAAATAATAAATTCATGAACTCTAATATGTGTGTGATTTGTGAAAAGAACTCACCCTTACTTGATTTTCAAGTGAGACCTCAGATTTGTCTATTGGGTCTTCTTATGTAATATCATCCCTTAATGTTATCTCTTGTCTCTAGTAGGATTAGTTACATTATAACATATCTGGTTCTAGGATATGATATATATTTTATTACTTGAAGGTCATTTATAAATATATTTGGTTTCAAGCATCAAGTCAAAATGAAATTTGTACAAATTTGTTTGGATTATAAATATTTATTTCAAGGAATTGAGTTATCAAGTAAGGATGTTATTCTATATTTTTCCTATTCCATTTATCAACCATTCATCAGTTGATGTTGAAATGATTTTATTTTTTAGTGAATGTCATATCCTTTATAACTATGTTTCCATTTAGAGTTTTGTTTTGGAAATCTGAATATTACCATATCACTCCTAGGATGGTCATATTAATCAAATTGAGTTGATTAAACCTCATGGAAGGGTTCTATAGTGATGTTTTTATATGAATATGAAATCTTGATAGTTCATTGATATGATGTTTAGTTAGGTTGTATGATTTATTAGCTCTAAAGTTTTATTGATGACCATGATGGATGATACATGCATACATGTATCCAAGTGTGGATGTTGTATAACTGTAATGGCATATTTGGTATATTATTATTTATCTTTAACTATCACCTAAAATTAAGGTATTAATAACATGTTTGTGTTGTGAAAAGTTTCCACGCTCCTAGTGTGGACTATAAGTTATGTTTGGTGACTCACTTTTGATTAAGGAAAGAAACCTAGTATATATTTTAGAATACAAGTCATGTTTATTATTTAAAGAAATGAGTCAACATGAAAATATCATAACCTCTAAGAATCAAACTTGAGTTAATAAATAAACACATAATGGCTTCAATTCCTAAATCTATGAAGGAAATGTTGATTGGGATGCGGATAAAAATTTAAACTTGGATATTAAAAATAACTGTATAAAGTTTGATTAGATGTATTTCATCTGAAAGACATTAAAAAACTAATAGGGATGATTAATGACCTCACTCTCAATTAGGATCCCACTTTGACTATCTTTTTAATATGTCATCACTTAAATTGATGATATGAGGAAAGTATTAAAAAAATTTGAGAGTGGTTCATTATATTTTGGTATTAAATCTTATGCTCTTAAGGTTTTTTGATAAATTTATCAATTATTCTAGTTAGGCTAAGATGAGTTGTTTTTCTCTATAGTTATTTTATGTTGTGATTGTTAGCACTCGATGCCAATTTTTAATCTAATAGGTATCTTTATGTCTCATAGTTTGGAGACACAAAATGGTCTTAGATTCCTTTTGAGACTTTTGTATTTTTTAGTATTCCTAGATAGTAATGTGTTTTCCCCTATTAGTCTTGGCTCATAAAACCCTTTCAAAAATTAGGATACGTCAGAGCGGACTTTACTTGATTACAGGTTGATCTATATGGGCAATTCAATAGTAATCAAGGTGACAAAAAGGATTAATCTTAAAATTAAATATGAATGTTCAACATCTATTAATGACTTACATAATCTAGATATCAAATGATGCTTATAATATTACATTCCTAGAAAGACTAAGGGCATGACTTAATCCTGGAGGGTTGATCGAGGTGAGGGAAATTAACTTACCAAGTTAAATCATTAAGAATTGGAATTTATAATTGAATGGAGAATTTTAAGTTGCTTTATTTTTATGAAACTAATGATTATTGATTTTCATTGACAATCTAGTAAATATGCAATAATGGGCTTGATTATGCATGCATATACTTTAACTAATCATGAGCCTACCACCATCATGATTGGATGAATGAGTTCTAGAGCCTATTGGATATGTCTAAGTGCATATTTTTATAATTGGTATTACTAATAATTAATGGATTGACATAAATATCAAGGATTTCTCCTTGTATTATTTTCTAAATTTTAATAGAGGACTTGTAGTGGTAAAGTAGAGAACTATATAAAAACAAAAGGTCTTGATGGAAAAAAATAGATATTATAATAATTATTATATAACAATATAAAATAACTATAATTAATTATGCCATTTTATAACATGCCTTGGCTATGGGTAAGTTGGGGACTACTTACTACCAATATCTTAATATTCAGTGATATGCTACAATATCCTAATATTTAGTGTAGCCATAAGATTTAAGCTATACTCATTTGGAAAAGATATAAATAGGTAAGTGGAATAATAAAAATAGTGGTTGTTATCACCACACCAATTGTATTCAAGGAATTAAATTATTTTTGGCCATCTCTTGAAGGTTTATATCATTTTTAAGTCATTGCATTTAACTATGTTCACTACTTAGTGAAGTAGGTAAGCCTTCTCTTGTCTTTTAGATGATGATTGGTGAACTGGATTCTTTATTGAAATTATCAAAATCTCATATAAATAAATCTCATAAGATTGGGGAGAATCCCCAATTGATAACTTATTAAGTTTCATTATGGTAAATGATTATATATGATATCCTAATTTTTTTAAATAAATGCTTGAAATTGATCTATAATTGACTTGTGATAATAGGTCAAGTATGTCAATTGATGATATGGGATAACACTCATAATACAATGATTTTATGAGGTGAGAAATAGTTGTGATCACAATAGATGCCCTTATTAAACAAGTCTAATTCATGAAGTCTCACTTATAAAATATTATAAAATATGTAGATTTGTGTATTCCATAATTCATCTAATTTTTAGTTGTACCAAAAAACATAAGATGGTGAATGATGAGTGGATGTAATGCTCCAAAATTTCTTGAGTCTTACAATGAAAATACAAAGTACTATAAAATTGAGGTACACTCTACTTTTACATAGGTGTACTGAAAACTAACTTGTTTGGGATGGCATAAAGGTAAACTTATATAGTAACAAATAACTAATTTTTGGTTATTTATAGCAATATTATTCTATTTGACTATGTGTGTAAGTCACTATGTATGATTTTTGGCTAAAAATTATAGGTTTGATTGAATCATTTTAATCATGAATTACTATGAAATATTTTTAGTATGTTCAAAACACTATTTGGTCCTACGCATTAGATTTTTATGTAGATTTAACAAGTCTATATTCATTAAATGTATAGGCACATGTTGGTTGCAAGAATAAGTGAGTTGTGAATAAAGGTAATGTTTATTTTATCTATAAGGAATAATATCAAATGAATATTCTATTTTTTTAATAATCATGATTGGAATCCATGATTATACTCATAAGGATTAATGTAAATCCTTGATCAGGTAGTTTGAAAATCCTAGGTACCCATTTGACTCTTTGAAATAGTGGAAAAGTTAGGTAAATGCCTTCAATTGGAAAATGAAAGTGTTGATGCTTCTAAATGTACCACAAGTGATTGCATGTTTATAAAACACTACTCATTTTATAATTCCAATAATTCAGAGCATGAGTTGTAAGTATTTGGCAATTAAGATGCCTGTGGTGAAATAACATTAGAGCAAAGTAGACTGTTCCATAATATTCATATTATTTGGTGGTTAGGAGCCACCTTAGTTCATCCCTTATCACTCTTGATGATCCTTAGTCAAAGGCTGATGTTATTATAAACTAATGGATATTAACATTGAAATCTAAGCTATACTGAAGATATTTAGAAAAAGAGAAAAGAGGAGAGGGTAAGGCATAAAGGAAGTAAGTGTGATTTCAAGTATTTACCTCAAACATTATGACAAGTTTTTAGTTCCTTAAACATACATCTAAAGCAATTTATAATTTAAACTAGATAATGTTCAATTTTCAAAACAAGCTGATTTCTAAGGATGAATTGAATTCACAAGAAGCAAGTGTAGTTTTAATATTGTGTTACTACATAGAAGTATCTAATACACATATTTGATATAGAATAAATTAAATTAAAGCAACTCAAGATATTTTTTACTAACTTATCATAACATAGATTAGCAACTATATAAATGAAAAAGTGTAGTTTAAGAATTAAAGAAACCATTGAAATTCAGGATCTAGACAAACAATTGAGAGAAAAGCTAACAAGTATTAACACAACAAGATGGAAAATCTTTGAAAAATTACTTAGCTATATTAATTGGTGCAAGTGTAAAATTTTTGATAAAAAATATCTCTCTTTACACAATGGTAACCTACCTATTTAAAGAAAACATAGGTGATGTACCAGTCATTTTTCAAGATACATATGCTTATATTAAGGACAACTATCTTTATATGACAATTATATTATAGACATGACCTTATACATTGGACTGACCTAAAACTATATATGCTAACAAAATAGCATATATTTAGACAATATAATATTCCATTTTTATAAAATG
This sequence comes from Torreya grandis, assembly GCA_037957365.1. Lineage (NCBI taxonomy): Eukaryota > Viridiplantae > Streptophyta > Pinopsida > Cupressales > Taxaceae > Torreya > Torreya grandis. The sequence continues at coordinate 586,976 of JARHVA010004466.1, forward strand.
TATGCATAATTACAATGTATAGAATCTTTTATTAGGTTGGTGATGGGCCTCCTGACTTTCTTTGTTATAAGATGTTCTTGGTGTTAGTATGTTGTCCATTTATTATCTCAAGATCTACTACATGCTTCATTAAACATCCCTCTTCTTGATCTACCAATTTGTCAAATTTTTTGTAATTTATGAGCATGGCCTCCTTAATGCTTCAGGATTCTATTATTCACTCACATGAACTAAAGATGAGATCCATTATCCGATTGTTCTCATCATTAAATTTGCCATGTATTTTCCCTCTTATCTACTGGGTTGTATTATTGGCCCTTTGCTTAAACTCTTCATCATCGATCAAACCCATAATAGTGTGTTGTGAAAGCTCTATCAACATTTTTCCTAGGAGTTTCTCAATCCTACTGATAAAAGATTCATCTTCCCTTATGAGTTCACTAAAATTATTGTGTCATGTGCTTAAATATTATTCCTTATCAACAACAATTCTTAGGATTGTGCTTAAGTGTCCTAGACTAATAGGCCTAAAGTTTGGGATCTATCTCTTTACTTGTACATTAATGAGCTTAGAAATTTGGTCCTCTGAAGCCTGCCACTATATGACCAAAGCCTTAGCTTCTTCAGCTTGTTTCATTAAGGCATCATATTTGAACTTCATATCCATCAATGCTAAAAATATGTCAAATAAGGACTCATTTAATAATCCAATCATATCCTTAGGCATAGAGAGGATGTCCTAGGATTCCAAGTCCTATTTTTCCTTCCTTAAGTTGGAAATATATTGATTCAGACCCCTGATTCTAGCCATTTCCTATGCTAACTAGGCTATACCTAGACTCTCCACATCCTCTTGATGGATGGGATGTTCTCCCATTTCTTGTTCCCCTGTTGGGATTAGGCTTGTTAAAAGTTCCACCTTTTGAAAAGTGAATTATTTTATACCCACCACAACTTTCTTTGTGGTGATCTTCTCTAAGCCTATGGTGTCTACATTAAAGTAGACTATAGTGGTGGGATTTTTTAGTTGGGTGGCTTCTATAATTTCAACTTTGGTGCTATTGGACTCTCCTGGAGCATCCATTTTCTTGCCATCAGCTCCTTTTACCTCCACTATTCTCTTTTCCTATTTTTCCATCATCTCTACAATTAAGGGTTAGAGGTCCTCATCAATTTGATGCTTTGAGTCAATGCCCATGAATGGGATATGATAATAATATTTTACAATTTCCCATAAATGAGCTAATCAGGAATAACTAGCCCATGAATGGGGAACTCATCGCTAAATAAGTTTATTTCTTAGGCTAGATACACAAAAGGGAGTTTTGGCCTTATATAAATAGTAAGGAATAGGTCCAACTCATCCTTCCTCTTCCTTTAGTTGGTAGTTGTGGTTAAAGACATCTCATTTTATTTCCATTTATCATTCTCACCCCCTCCAATTATCCAAGAGTCTTTGAAAGTTATCCTACTTGGGTAGCAAGGTTTTCATCTATTTTTTCCTTATCTAAACCATAAACCTCCTCAAGATATTTAAAAAATATCCTCCACTATCTCATATGGCTCAAGATCCACCATGTATACTAACTCCATTATAGGTGGTGGTTGTTGCTGAGGGTTGAAGATGAAGTTCCCTCTCTTAGTATTTCTTATAATTGTAGCTTACCAAGATATTAAGGAGGTGGTGAAATTGTTTGAGGTGGTACTTGTGATGGAGACACCTATATTTAGTAATATCCTTGAGGTGGTCATGAGATAGAAGGAAAAAATGATATTGAAGAGGGTACATTTTCTAAATGTCCTCTACTGGCTTCTGCTCATATATCAACCTATGCTCTAGTTTGGCATTGCACTCTTTCAATCTTGCCAACACCTCCTCAAAACCACTTGACCTAGTGTTAATGTGGTAAAAAACCCCAATTTTATCCTCATATACCTATTTGAACATCTTATTGTCTTGAAAATGATTATTTACTATTCCTTTAGGGTCCCACATTCCATGTTTATCCATTTATAAGATAAAGACTCCACTTTTCCTAGACATAATGTATATTTGCTTCCAATATTGTAGTGTGTTCCTTCCAATTATAAGAGGGAATGGATGTAAGAGTAACTTATTCTTTTATTTTCACACCCCATCTATTCTATTAAGGATTTGGAATGTAATTTCTTGATCGGTAAGCTTGGGTGGTACATAGATAGGTAATTTGAAACATGATGACATGGTTCCCTCAATCCTTATTACTATGAATTTTAGATAATGCCATACATTCCCCATCATTTCCACATATCTCTTGATCAAGGGATACATCCTAGGCATGGGAAAGATAGTGATAGACTCAACCAAGGAGGGATAGATGCCATCACAAATGAATTACATGTGGTTTCTATAATTTAAGATATGGAGTTTGGAGTAGTGGTGAGAAACTAATATTATACTTCTAGGAGACCAATTATTGATATGGGGGAACTTGGTGAAGGCCATTAAGGCATCAAGTAGGTAATACATCATGAAATTTTTTTTTGGTCTTTCTCTTGATGGCTGTGAATTATCTACCTAGGTGAATACTTATCATTTCCCCAATGGGAGGGGTGAGTTGTTGCCATATTAGGAAATATACATATGAAACCCTGGTGGGGTTAACATAAGTAGTTATGGTAGCCCTAGAGATTCTATTTAGCAAGGTCATGATAACCCTAATCCCTTCCCTAAATTAGGTAATTGGAATTCTACCTTAGAAATCTCTAAAAACATAGTTTCCCTAATTAAGCCAAGTTCTAAGGATAATATCTAGGTCATTTTTGGTGGTCTAATCCTTAATTTTGAGAAAATCCACATGGGATTGAGGGAACCTATAGTAACCCTAAAAGGATACAGGGGTAACATAAGCTACTCTCTTGGATGTGCCATCCCTAAAATCTAGTCCTCATCCACTCTATAATTTATAAAAAGAGGAGCAAACATGTCAATGCAATGAAGTACCTCAAGTATGGAATTTGTATGGTGGAGACCAACCAATTATACTGCTAGCAGGTCCTTGTATTTGATGTTGATTATTTTAATTATTATTTCATTTTGGGTAAGGGGTTGCGTCTCATTTATGGTGAATAAAATCTTGGACTAGTTCTTGTACCCATTATTCAATGCCTCAGTCTCCAACTTTGTATCCTTGAAAACATTACCTAAATGGTCTATAGATAGGTAGAGTTCAACCTCTTCCTACCATTTTTTCAACCCACTACCTTGTTTCTTAAACCTTTAAAAACACTTAGCACCAACTCAATAAAAACCTCTATATTGTTCTTTTTTGCACTCAAAATTGATTAGTAATCTTTAATTGTAATTTGATCACTCACAGTTTCCCATTTTATGCCAATTTTATGTATTTGGGAGATTTAATGGAGAATTTGATTGGGGATTTAGGCCCATTCATGTCTCAAGATCTGATTGAGACTTGATTTTATACCTTTGCATCTCCAGGTTGACAAAATCTAAGTTCTACCATCTTTTACCTATGTGAATCCTATGTGGCCTCCATTTAGCTTCCTTTCATGGCAATTTTCATATTTTTCTAAGGGATAACTAGCCATTAGCCTTTGAATTCATCTTTTACTTTGCACCATTAGATCAAGATCCATGGCTTCAACATGAACCATTGATTGTAATCTTGGTCCTTTTATCTCATTGTTCACTATAAGCCTTAAGTCTTAGAATTATACCGCCTAGGATATTGTCATGTTGTTAATCCCAAATCCCTAATATTTCTCCACTTGTCAAGTTTTCAAGCCCTCTAAGTTATACTTAAACATTTTGCATCATTAGATCAAATTGGTATGATTAAATGAGGGTCATTTGATCTTACAATATGCATAATGTTTAAGTTAGTCTGAGAGAAAACTAAAGACTTAGGTTAAACAAATTATCCTAAGTTAATTTAAATATAAATGGAAGCCCCATTAAAATCCTTGAAACATGCTCCCTTCTATCTAGCCAAAAATTTAGACTAACTTAAATTTGATGGTCTCACTATCATCACATGTGTCCTCAAGGGTGTTAAATGATTTGATTGAGAACATCAAATTTAAGTCCATCAAGTCCCTATGGTCAAATGTGAGAATGTCACATGGTGTAATTATGGGGATTCCCAAGATCATGGACTCAATGTGCTTCATTGGATTATATGAGTGATAGCCATTGGATAGAGATCTAAGGCATTGCACATCATTAGCTACATTAATTGGGTAGGACCCTTACTAACATAGTTTGGTGTGAGTGATTGCCACTTGGAATCATCATGATGCTTTGACCCTTCAACCCTTAACTCACCCCATCTAATTGGACCCCATGATGAAGTGTATATTTTTGGATCTTATTTTTTCATGCATCATTGGATCAAGTTGCATGATCAAGCATAGGTCGTTGGATCCTACAAGATGCAATAAGTTTAAGTTAGGACCCTTGGTTGATAAAACTTAGGCTAAGATTTTATTATAAGGCCCTGTTCATATTAATAAATATGAAGGGGGTCTTAGGATAAATAATTAGGTTAAATTTTAATTAAAAGGGGCCTAGCCTAGGAAATTAAAAGGGGTCCTTGTCAAGGTATTTCATAGAGTGGTTAGGACAAGCGAAGATATTTAAAATAATATATAGGGACTTAGTATTAATTTTATATTAAGGTTTAATAGCATTAATAAATGTGACTAATCCCTAATATAAACTTAAGCTTAGGTCTAAAATATTATTTTAAACATCCTCACCAAAATACTCCCACCAAAATTTGAATTCAAACTTGAGGGTTTCAAAACTAGGATTTTAAACTCGAGTTTTTTTAAAAAAAAAAGGGACCAAGATTAAGACTTAAAAAAACAACTGCTACTAGAACTCTGGTGGATCTTTTACTTGGTAAAAACTAGTATTTTCCATGAAACTTGCATTTGTTATAGAACAAGGCGAAATGTTAGAAGCATTTAGCACACTAGGATTTAAATAAGAAATGCCACCTTATCACAATGGATGATCTTCAAATTCTACTAGAATATAGGAGCACAGCTAAATTGATAAAAACAAGGTTTAAAACATCTCAAGGGGCCCCGATTTTTATAATTAGGAGTATGTTGGTCCCAAAAAATGGTAACTCGCAGGGGAAACATAGACAAATGTTAGAACCTAGGGATTCTGGTTTAGGTCAATAATTAGGTCCTTTATCATATTGGATCCATATCATTGTTTGAGGTCTGCTCATGGTTGAAACAATATTTTTACCTATAGAATTAATTTTAAACCTATTAGGATATAGTCATGATGTGTGTGTGCTTTGATTCCACTTACTATTTGCCATGAGATTTAGGGAACAACTTCTAGGTTTCATTTCTTTAATCATTTGCACTAGCTAGTAGCTTATTTTAGGCATTCATGGGGGGGTTATTCTTTCATCTCAAGAAGGCTTGGGAATTACTCTAATTCTATCCATGCATCCATATCCCTAATATATATGCCTTTGGCTCCACTTAAGGCCTTTCTCTACTTCCAAGTAGGCATTCATATCATTGATGGAAATTACCCAAATTACCTATAATTGAAAAGCTTCAGCTTTTGCATTGAATTCTTATTTTACTTTTTTTTGTATCTTTTGACATATACTTAATGATTTTAGTAAGTTTGGGAACCAAGATATCTATGTTTATGGATTTCAGTCTATTGTTTGATTTCAGAAAATCACCTAGGGTTATAGCCATTGTCCTAGGCAAGGATGTCTTGTTAAGTGCAAACATGGTTTTATCCTAATAGATTAAACCTTATTTCAAAAGTGTAATTATTATTCAAAACATATTCATATATAGATAATGTTTAGCTTTGTATATAACAAGGGGTCTCTTCATTAGCCTTTACTAGTTTCCATAACACTAGTTCATATTTTATTTTTGTGGTTATCATATGCATAGGGTGCATACCCTAATTATTGAATCTTTGAAATTTAAAGGAGACAAGATATCTTGAGAACTATACTTATTTGGGAAGACCAAAAGAGCCAAGGAACAAGAAAAAAATAAAATCACAACAAAAGCAAGCCAATAATAGAAAACAACCAAAGACAACAAAAGCAAATAAATATATATAAGTAAAACAAGAAAGAGAAGCATAAAAGAAAACTAGATAGCCTACCTACTCTAACTTATATAGTCTTATAGATTTTATTCCATGAATACCCCTGGTGGAGTTGTATCAAAGTAATCATTGAGATATTGTCCATTCGTGGGCAAGGTGAAATATACTCCTCGAAGGTCTTTTAGATTGAAAGTATTATTTCCAAGTGTGTCAGCAATCTGATATGGGCCAATCTATAAAGGTGTGAATTTTCCATGCTTGCCTTTAGGTTTGGATTCCTTGTCCCAAAGGAGGATGAGGTCCCCCTATCTGAATACTTTTAATTTTGACCTTTTATCAAACCATATTTTGACTATGGTTTGATCCTTGTTGAATTTAGAAGAGGCTTCCTCCCTTACATCTTCTTTCTGAATGATATATAATAACCTTGAAATTACAAGCTCTTGACTTTCCTTTATGTATTCCTTCATAAATATAAATGTGGCCAACTTGAGGGTGATAAAAAATATAGGTTCTTGGCCATACACCAAGAAGAATGGTGATGATTTTATAGTTTCTTTGATTTTGATCCTATCTACCCATTAAGTATACTTAAGGAGCTTGTGCCAAGACCTAGGTTTATCTGAAGCTAATTTTTTGATTGCCTTGATCAGATTCTTGTTAGTGGATTCATAAAATCCATTTCCGTGGGGGTAATAGTTTGAATCAAACTTTAAAGAAATGCCATTACCATAATCCCATTCAATTATCTCTATGGACATAAAGGCTGATCCATTATCACATACCAAAGAGACTGGGGTTCTAAATCTGGTACAAATGTTTTATTCTATGAAGTTGGTCAATTCTTCTATCCTACATTTTTTGGTGGCTATAGCCTCAGTCCATCATGCACAATAGTTTGTAGCAGTTAGGACAAATTTGTGCCCTTCAAAAGAATTAAAGTTAATTACTCCAATAAAATATAATCCCCATTGTGCAAAAGGCTTGCCAATCATCACTGAATATAGAGGCATGGCTACCTTTGGTTCTTTGATGCTAAATATTTGACAAGAATGGCATTCCCTCACATGTTTGTGAGCATCCTTTAAAAATGTATGCCAATAGTAACCAACCTTGAAGATTTTGTGGGTTATTTTTATTATTGATGGATGTGCACTACCTATCTTTTCATAGAAATTACTCATGATTTGAGAAGCTTCTTCTTTGGATACACATCTTAAATAGACTCCTTCAAAGTTTTATCTATATAATATCTGACCCTTGATCAAATAATGAGAAGATTTGAGTCTTAGGGATCTTTTTTGTTCCCTTATAAGCCCTATAGGATAACCATAATTAATCAAAAATTAAATCAAGGAATCATACCAATCATTGGGTTGGATTTTTTGTTCTTCAACTAGCAAGATATGTAGCTTGGGACTAGTTTTGGAAATCATTACGACAAGGCCTTGACACCTTACCATCTTATTAGTGTTCATCTCTATATCATACTCTTGTATAAATAACATACACTTCCTTTTATGCTCACCCAATTCATTCCATCTTAGCATGATCTTTGTGGCCACATCTAGTAAGATATCATGTACTTTGTTCCTGAGTATGTAATTCCTGAACTTCTTTACTACTTTTACCAGTGCATATGCTTTTTTGTCAATGAGGGAATAATTTAGTTCATCATTATTGAAATTGGTACTCATAAAAGCTATTGGGTGATCATTCCCATAAAATTTATAAGTTATGAATGTTGCCATGGTGTGATAAGAAGCAAATGAATACAAGGATATGTCCTTTTAAAATTTTGGGCTTATCAATACTAGGGCTTGATTGATTGATTTTTTGATACAGTTAAATGGTTTCTTGGATTCCTCATTCCAAGAAACCTTAGAATCCTTATTAATCATGTCATTTAATGGTTTAACAATCTTATCAAACCTTGAGATTAATTTCCTAACAAATTTTATCTTTCTAAAGAATGACTTTAGTTCCTTTCGACTATTTGGAAGCTCTATCTTAGAAATGGCTTCCACTCTTTCAAGATCTACAGAGACCCCATACTTAGTGATTACATGACCTAAAAACTTGCCTTTAGTAAAACAAAAGATGATTTTATTAGGGTTAAGAGAAATAACATATCTTCTACATCTCTCAAATACTTGTTGAAGGTGTATGAAATGATCTTCCTTATTCTTAGAGAACACTATAAGGTCATCAGTGTAGATAATGATGCACTTGCCAACCAGACCTTTGAAATAACGGTCCATGGCTCTTTATAAAGTGGCCCCAACATTGGTTAGTCCAAAGGGAATCATATTGTATGTAAAATTTCCCTACTTATTAGTAAAGGTTTTCTTCATTTTATCTTATCTATCAACTAACACTTAGTTATACCCTGTGTTGTTTCCAAAATTTGTCACTCATTTTTTGGTACAACATATGAACTATTTTGGTCCTTCAGGCCAAAATTATCTTTTACATTCTCAAAAAATTGTTTTGAGTATTCAAATTCTCCATTATTCAAGCTTTTTCAACTAACAGACTCTGCAGGCTTGTTTCCACGAACTCCACAGGCTGATTTCTACATACTCCACAAGCTTGTTTCTATGGACTCCATAGGCTGATTTATATGGAATCTACAGGCTTGTTTCTACAAACTCCATAGGATTGTTTCTATGGACTCCATAGGCTTATTTATATAGAATCCATAGGTTGATTTCTATGGACTATGTAGGCTTGTTTCTACGGACTTTACAGGCTTGTTTCTATGGACTCTGCAGGCTGATTTCTATAGAGTCTGCAGGCTTATTTCTATGGACTCTATAGGAAAGAAACAAGTTCCCAACACTTAGGCAATTTCAAGGTTGGTTCAACATCGAGGTTCAACCAAAAGGTTCATCAGCAAGATTTAAACAAATAATTAAACCATTGAACCATTGAACCCCACTTCTAACAGGTTCAAAGGTTCAACGGGTTCAAAAGTTCAATGATGTTAGCAGACTCAAAGAGTTAAGCATTTTGGCAAAAGTTTAAAGTTCAGCCACTTTGACAAGTTCAGCGACTTCTAAAGACTTAGAAGAGAAGAAGAAAGATTGAACCCATTAAACCTTGAACCAAAATGGTTCAAAGATTCAAGGTTCAATGAGTTTAATTGAATGGTTCAAGGTAGTTGTTTCAAGCGGTCAATTGAATGAGTGGAACAAAGATTGAACCATTGAACCATTGAACCAAAGTTGGTTCAAACAGTCAGTTCAATCAAATGGTTCAAAGGAGTCCCCCAAAGCCAAAAGGGTGAGTGCCCTTACGGAGGGTAGTGAACAAAAGTGAACAAAAAGATATCCTTTAGAAATATTTTTTGCGGCCAATTTTACAAGGGAAATCCTTCGAACAAATTTTCTGAAGGAATTCCTTTGGACTTTTTGTCCAAAGGAATAATCAAAGTCTTGATGAGAAGTGACTAAGGCAAAGGAAAGAAATCCTTCAGATAAATTTTTTGAAGGAATTCCTTTAGACATTTTGTCCAAAGGATACAAAGAAGAAGGCCACCCAAAGAACCTCGAATGGTATGTACCCTTGTGGAGGGCTCTTGACAACCAAGAAATGGACCTTTCTCAAGGCCTAAAGGGACACCTTACCTTAGGGGGGTCCCAATGTAATGTCCCTTACTTAGGGGCTCTCTTATCTGCACAAAAACTCTGATACCAAAGACCAAAGCTCTGATACCACTGTGATGTCCCCTACTAATAGGGAATATCGAAAGACACAAAATTCTGATCACAGATCCAAACTTGCAGAATAGATTCAAATAAGCATACACAAATCATAGTATAATCTCTTAATAGCAAATAAAGATCTCATTACTTGTTCTTCTGGATGATTACACATTAGAGTCTCTGTTATACACAATAAAGAATATTAAAATCTGGTCCTAAAAACCCTGACTTGTCAAACTAGAAGTGAAAACTGGATCTGGAAGGGTCTCGGCCTTTCTGTGTCGACACACAGGCACCGTCGTCGGTCGATCCCTCGCCGACGTCGGTCTCTGTCGGTCAGCTTTCTGCCGACGTCAGTCCTCAGTCGGTCGACTTTCTGCCGATGTCAGTCCTCAGTCGACCGATGTCGGTCACTGAAAGCCCTATCTCTGCCGATGTCGGTCCCTGCACTGATCAGTACTGACCTGCACGGATGTGGTACGGCCGCCAACCTGTCTCTTCTTAGCCCCTGATTGCTGAACAGCCTGATTTCACGAATATAGATTCTAACACAAGATCTATTTCTGTATAACTTATTGGATCAAACTAAATAAAGAAAATACCTAGAAAGCTCTGTGATAAACTTCTGTGTGAAGTTATCTCTCAACCCTGGAATTCTGTGATAACTTCTGGATGAAGCTATCTCTCAGATCTGTATCTCTGTGATAACTTCTGGATGAAGCTATCTCTCAATTTGGCAATAAATCAGCTGATATCTCACAGCCTCTAAATCGCACACAATGAAGAGGGAACGTTCTCCACTGCAATGGAATCCTGGAACCCTTGGCTCAATCTTCACAGAAGAATTTCTTCAATTTCAATTTCAATAATCTATGCCTAATCCATAATGGCCTCCATGTGAAACCCTTATACCCTCAAAAGATATGCTTGCCCTAATTAGGGTTTTCTTAAATTAGCATTAGGTTTCTAATTAAAATTAGGCTAAATAATTAATATTTGATTAAATCAATCAAATATTAATATCTCCCTCAATACATGTCGGATCCACGAACCGATCGAAGCTAGTGAATCAGAGAGTGATTCCGCACATAACCATGCCACAATAAAGGCGCTCCGCTGCATATCAAATATCCCTAAAAAGTAGGAGCTCAAGCCAAATGTGTTTGAAATACCCTGAATGAAAATCAAATGAAGAAATCCTATGAATCAAAGTCGAGCCAAGCTCCATTATGACCCTCTATCCATCTTATTAGCCTACAAAGGTCGCATAATAGGCTAATCATGAAGTCTGTCAATGTCCTCTAAAAAGGGGACATGACAATCTGCCCCTCCTGAAATTGCTTGTCCCCAAGCAATCTCAGAATAATGAACCACTCGATCCTCCTGGATCCCAAATGTAGTCATGATCTACACTGATGAAAATCAATGCAAACACCTGCAATATCATTAGTAGTAGAACAAAGGGGAATCCAAAATCAAACTGACGGATGCAACTCAACCAATCTCTAAGATCACAAATACCATAGTCAAGAATGCATGAGAAGCAAACTCTCAAAGTATGATAACCCAAGTAGAATGGATAACTCCAACTGCCAATTCCATCTACAAAAGATGGTGCCAATCCATTCCATAACTGATCCCTCTGTAAAGGTGGCACAACGAACAGTACCACACTGTCATATGCGTGAGGAGAATCAATCTGGAGACTCGACTCCACTGGTATCTCCAACTCATCAGAATCAGGTACTCCCAAAACCTGAACATGGGTGTCAGCGTCAATAACATGCTCCTCAGCGACCCCTGTAGGAATGTACTCACCACCAACCATCTCAATATATAAATGGACTGGGCCTGGTACCGGTGAAGACCGTAAATGCTCCAACTCTGCAGTCACCTTAGCCAAATGAAACTGTGACTCCTTGAAAGCCAACTGCGTACTCTCAAGAATCTCAGAAGTCACCTCGAGCTGCTGAGTAAGCTCACTCACCTTATCTTCCTTGGACAATAATGCATCATACGCTGTGCCGCCCCACTCTATAAGATAATCTCTGTCAGTGACCAACTACATATAGTCCTGTCTCAAAATCTGGATAGCCTCCCATAAAGAGTGGATCTCTGTCAAGGACAAATAATTGCCTCCCTACTCGATGCTAGTAGGAGAACCCCATCCATAAACTCCTAACAACTGACGAGCATCATCAAAATGCTTGCAAGCGGTAGCAATGTCTCGCTCACTAACTCTCAGCTGACTAGACACATGGTGGCACTGGCTAGATTGTCTCCTATAATCCTCCTCTGATGCATGGTCCAAAAGAGTAGACTCAAAATCACTGAACTCTGGAGTAATACCATCCATACTCTGTGAATCAACTCCATAGCTCACATCAACATATAGAGTATCAATAACTGTAGCATCACTATCTAACTCCTCCTTACTGAGAGAAACGGCTGGTAAAACTAAGTCCTCAAAACTATCCACTACATCCTCCTGAGTATCATCTACAATAATCGGATCCTGGGACTCTTCTACAATCTCTGTCATAACTGAGAGATCATCAACCCTCAGTGCACTAACATCTGAGCACACCTGTACACTCTGAGTGCAAGTATCAAACTCATCCTCATCTTCACTATCTCCTATCTCATAATCATAATAATCATGGGACATGCTACTCTTTTGTCGAAGTGATCTGTAGTGCTCTCTCCTATGCTTAACAAAGAGATCAAAAGGCAATAACTTTTGAATTTGAGGTGGTACTAACTCCCATTCCTCCTTCGCTGTCATATACCGTGCGGGTTTGTTTTTGGATGTAGGATATGAAAGAATTTCATTCATCCTCATTTGGGTTTCAACCAACTGGTTCAAACTTTGTTTCAGCTTCTTCATATCCTTGTCCCACTATTTCTGAGTACTCGAAGTCATCATGGATACTTCGCTGATTCAACCTACCCAAACTACCCAACAGGATGGCAAGACATTAATTTTGATGTGCCCAACAGGATGGCAGGAATTTAGCTCTGATACCACTGTAATGTCCCTTACTTAGGGGCTCTCTTATCTGCACAAAAACTCTGATACCAAAGACCAAAGCTCTGATACCACTGTGATGTCCCCTACTAATAGGGAATATCGAAAGACACAAAATTCTGATCACAGATCCAAACTTGCAGAATAGATTCAAATAAGCATACACAAATCACAGTATAATCTCTTAATAGCAAATAAAGATCTCATTACTTGTTCTTCTGGATGATTACACATTAGAGTCTCTGTTATACACAATAAATAATATTAAAATCTGGTCCTAAAAACCCTGACTTGTCAAACTGGAAGTGAAAACTGGATCTAGAAGGGTCTCAGCCTTTCTGTGTCGACACATAGCGTCGTCGTCGGTCGATCCCTCGCCGACGTTGGTTTCTGTTGGTCGGCTTTCTGCCGACGTCGGTCCTCAGTCGGTCGGCTTTCTACCAATGTCGGTCCTCAGTCGACCGATGTCGGTCACTGGAAGCCCTATCTCTACCGATGTCGGTCCCTGCACTGATCAGTACTGACCTGTACGGACGTGGTACGGCTGCCAACCTGTCTCTTCTTAGCCCCTGATTGCTGAACAGCCTGATTTCACGAATATATATTCTAACATAAGATCTATTTCTGTATAACTTATTGGATCAAACTAAATAAAGAAAATACCTGGAAAGCTCTGTGATAAACTTCTGTGTGAAGTTATCTCTCAACCCTGGAATTCTGTGATAACTTCTGGATGAAGCTATCTCTCAGATCTGTATCTCTGTGATAACTTCTGGATGAAGCTATCTCTCAATTTGGCAATAAATCAGCTGATATCTCACAGCCTCTAAATTGCACACAATGAAGAGGGAACGTTCTCCACTGCAATGGAATCCTGGAACCCTTGGCTCAGTCTTCACAGAAGAATTTCTTCAATTTCAATTTCAATAATCTATGCCTAATCCATAATGGCCTCCATGTGAAACCCTTATACCCTCAAAAGATATGCTTGCCCTAATTAGGGTTTTCTTAAATTAGCATTAGGGTTTCTAATTAAAATTAGGCTAAATAATTAATATTTGATTAAATCAATCAAATATTAATATCTCCCTCAATACATGTCGGATCCACGAACCGATCGAAGCTAGTGAATCAGGGAGTGATTCTGCACATAACCATGCCACAATAAAGGCACTCCGCTGCATATCAAATATCCCTAAAAAGTAGGAGCTCAAGCCAAATGTGTTTGAAATACCCTGAATGAAAATCAAATGAAGAAATCCTATGAATCAAAGTCGAGCCAAGCTCCATTATGACCCTCTATCCATCTTATTAGCCTACGAAGGTCGCATAATAGGCTAATCACGAAGTCTGTCAATGTCCTCTAAAAAGGGGACATGACACCCAAAGACATAAAGCCAAAGGAATTTCAAAGATCGAGAGACTTAGAGAAAATAAAGGCTTCTAAGAATGAGGATGAACCATTGAACCTTGAACCAAAATGGTTCAAAGGGTCAATGGGTTCAATGTTTTAATGAAAGCTCTGAGCAAAGGAAAGAAGTGGAAGATTCCATAGACTATTTCAAAGAGATGGTTCAAGTGAATGAACTAGGAAAGTGAATGAACAAAAGAAATGAATGAACCAAAGAAGTGATGGAACCAAGGAGCTGAGAAAGCCACTCAAACTATTGAACTAGTGAATAAATGACGTCCCCATAGATGTCAAATTTAGGGTAATGAAATATCCATTGATTTTTAAATGTGGCATGGAACTTGAAAAAAAACTTAGTGACTAACTGAAGAGGGAGCTAAAAGAACCAAAAAAAGGGAAAAGATAGCCCGAAAGCTCAAATTGCAATAGGAAAGAGGGAAAGACCAGAAATATCTGCATAGGAGTTATTTCCAATAAGTGGAATAGTCCACCAAGTAGACATCTAAGATCACAAGCATTAAAAGGTGCAACCTATTTTTCTTCCTTGATAGGAAAGCAAGGGGATAGCTGTGTACCTATTGGGAGAAAGATCAGATGACCCATGTAAAGAAGAAGATATTTTGAGATGAATTGACATGCCACAGGTAAGATAGATGCCTTGTTCCAACATGGCCCCTTGACAAAACTGAAAATGCATTCAAGGCATTAAATGCAGCATGGGTCATTCTATGAAACAAAGTTTCAAGTCTTTTTGGATTGATATATATTGAAAATCTCTTCTTTCCACCAGGGAGATCTTTTTGGATATAGAAGCAAAACTCTGCCAAAATTGAGAGGCGATCACTAAGACTTTGTGCTCAGATTTTTAATCATATTTCTTTATTTGAATGAGAAAGAAGGTTACTTTTAGACTTTGTGCTATAATATCTTGTGTCATTTAAGAAATTATTCTTATGTCTATTTCTTGAAGGTGTTCTTATCCATTGAATGAAATAAGTAGAACTAGTGGAAGTAATCAGGAAGGTGTCCTGAAGCCAACTGTGGAAAGACTTTGTGCTACCACCATTGTCTTTAGTGTGTTTTCTATTTGTTTCTATGTAAAATATATTGGAACAACTTTGTGCCCCCATTATCCTTCGTATTTCACTCTTGGGCAGCCGAGGTGGAGACTTTGTGCTACATTTTTTTTTGCTGGGTACTATGCCCCCTGTTACTAGTTACTTGTTACTTATCAGAAAGAACCCTAGCTATTTGATATAAGATCACTTCTGAAAGAAGAGAAGTGCCTTCAGTGTTTTCACCTAGATATTTCCTTTGTTTGTGAACATCATCTCTAAAAAAAGAGAGACAGATGGTGTTGTCCTACCCCTGAGTGTTATTTTCTACACACACACACACACACACACACACACACACATAGATATATATATATATATATATGTATGTATGTATGTATATATATATGTATGTATATATATATATATATATATATATATATATATATATATATATACTATATAGCTCCTCATATTTTATAGGGAACCTACCCTTGATGAGAGGAGAGAGTTATCCCCTTCTGATGTGGTAAACCTACATATTTGGCTGACCAATCTCTTTATGTTGTGGTTGAAATCACCTATTTTTCTCATCAGTTAGCTGGTGACAAAATATACACCCAACAATTTTTGGTGACTCCATTGGGAAAGAGTGCACAATTTGAAGCCTCAAGCTTCAAGCTGACGCAGGGTCAGTTCTTTTCCATTTTTATTCTACAATCTAGCAACTCCACACTATACAAGAAGCTAGAGAGCCTAAAGTGTTGTTGACCCTATTTTTGAGTTGGTGCAGTAGGGAAATTATGATTTGTTTCCTCCACAACTTCAAGTTCAATGAACTAGAAGTCTTCCTCCTACCAATACCAGGTCACCACTACAAGGTAGAGCTTCTTTTTCTATTGTTATTAGAGCTTTTCCTATACATACTCCACCCAAATTTGTTATCCCCACTTTCCATAATCAAATCATGGTAGTTCAAGGCCCATGGGGTAACTCTTTTGGCCCACTCAATTTAACTCCACCTCTACATGAGCTACCATGCAGTTCAAGGAAGAATTTCTCCAAATTCTTTGGTGATGGGAGAGTTCATCCTGATGAACATATTATAGCTTTTAGCATAGCCTACAGTGTGATAGGCATGGAGTATGAGGACGTAGCAGTCAGGCTGTTTGTGGAAACATTGCAAGGTGCTACTATAGATTGGTTCTATCATCTACAGGCCCAAACTGTGACTAACTAGAACACTCTTAAAGCCAAGTTTGAAGCTAGGTTTAAGCCTATAGAAGATGCACATGCCCTGATGGCCCATCTCACATAGATGAATAAAGAACCCCATGAACCTATGAGGGACTTCATTTCCAAATTTAATAAGTTGAGGAACAGGATTCCTATAATTACTCAACCAACACCTAAGAACCTTAAATGTTTCTTCATAAAATCATAGGTGCCTAAAGTGAATTTTTTGCTGAGATGTGTTGGCCACATAGACCTTACTACTACTCAGGATTTGGCCACTAAGGTGGAAGATGACCTTATCTTGGCAAGAAAGATAATGAGAGATCCTAACAGAGGTAAATCTTCTTCATGTTTTGAATATCCATCTACAGGCACTACTATTCCAATGGTGTAGAAGCTAGCAAATGAGTTACTTGCTCTTAGAAAGTAAATGGTGCAATGGATGTCATTTTCCCCTTTGTACAGAGATATACCAAGGAGGACATTCCCCAATCAGTCATACCAAGGTAATGCTACCAAGAATCAAGGGCAACGAAATCATCTTCCTCCCCCTCGGGGGAAATTGGCCATTAAAGCACCTCTAACCAATTTAGTTGTTAGATATCTTGAATCATAATCAAATTTCTCCTTCTAGCTTGAGTTGAACCCAGAAGATGCTGCTAATCTCTTCATAGAGGGAGAAGAAGAATTAGCTAGCAACTCCAACATTAGTTTTCTGAATTACCAGGATGAACCCAGAAGTGAAGATAAAGTGGTTGAGGGATCATACATTATGTTCACCTAGTCTAAGGATTAGTTAGCCCAAAAAGATAATAAAAAAAATAGAGGAGCGAGCTCAACCTATAATTTCAATTGCTAGATGAGGAGCTTCTTTGCCTTTTCAGCCAAAGGACCCAGTGAGTAATAAAAAAGTAATTACTTCAAACATTTATGCACCTTCAACTTCAATTTTGTAGATCAGTCCTCCCCCCTAAAAACTAAAAGGATGAAATACCTTTCCCTCTTCATAATTCATTTTAGATATTTGACATAGTCTACCATGTCATGAAAACAAAAATTCAAATGTCTGAATTTGAATTTCTACAATCCAACCCTGAGTAGTTGGATAAGTTGGTTCAATATGTGAAGAAACAAACCACCCTTGCAGAACAAGATGTTAGAAAGATAACTCATGATCCCCCAAGGAAAATATCCACCCCAAATAATCTTTTCATTACCCGTCCTACTGCTCATGAGAAGATTGAACCATTTTTTGTCTCCCTACTAATAAATGGACACCAGCTGAATAATTACATCATAGACTTAGGTGTATCTGACAATTTCATGCTTGCCAAAGTGGTAGAATCTCTTAATCTCACACTACCAAGACATTTGGGATATGTTTCTCCATGGTGAATAAATAAGTGCCACTACCGGGACAAATCAAGGATGCCTAATTTATATTTACAGCATTCTCGAACAAGAGGATCAAGATGATAGTCTTGGTGGCCGACATCCTAGCCTCATATGACATCCTTCTTAGGTGAAATTTCTATAAGGATGTTGGTGGTGAATTAAGTATGGACCTATCTGAGGCAAGGATCCTAGTTAAAGGCATTATGTAGAGATTGCTCCCTGAGAAGGAAGTAAAATATGTGGTCACTCAAATATCAATGCCTGAAGATTAAATTCTATTTGAGTCTTCAGGCATGGGTAATTACTTCTTGACTACAGAGGATGCTCCTGTCTTAGCTGATGAAAATTCTAGAAATGAAAATCTAAAAATTGATTCAGGCAAAATAGCAAAAGAGTTAACAGGATACAGTGCAAGCCCAAAGCAATTCTCCCCTCCAAATGAAAAAAACTCTAAGTTAAGGTCAGCTTTTAATGATGTATGAATACTAAAATTTGATGGTAGTTATTCCTCTACCAGTTCAGGAGCTAGGATTGTGTTCATATCTCCTAAAGAAGATATTTTTCCTTCTTCATACAAGTTGCAGTTTAACAACACCAACAACACTACTGAGTACGAATCTCTACTACTTAGATTAAAAGTCACCCAAGACAAGGGTGTCAAACTCCTTCATGCTAAAGGAGATGTTGAGTTGATGGTTTGTTAGGTGAGGAAACTGTACCAAACCAAAAATGAGAGATTGCATCACTACCAAAATTTGGTGTTGGATCAAATTAAAAGCTTTAATGTTTTTATTATCTCTATAGTGCCTAGAGAATTCAATGATCAGGTTGATGCTTTGGTTGTTTCAGTAACTCTCTTGGTTCCTCACCTAGATTTTAAAGGAGACAAGTACACTATCGAACTAGTCTTTTGACCAAGTGTGCCTGACAATGTCAATCATTGGCAAGTGTTCAATGGTGACAACCAAATAATTTCCTTCTTAGAATAAAAAGATAGCTTTGAATAGCTTCACTTTGAAGGCAGTGAGACCTAGAAGCTTGAACCAACCCTTGAATCAAGTTTAGATGTAGGTGAAGAATTCCTACAGCTAAAATGGAATAAAATTCCCAAAAGATTGGTTTCCCTTGAAAAGCTATTTGACAAGCATGACAGGTTCATCAAATAGCAACAAATGGATTCAATCTCCTCTCAGGAGTTTGATCATATAAATCTGGATACCAAGGAAAATCCTAAGATGGTGAACATTAGGAAGTACTGCACTTAGGAAGAAAAGTTCAAGTTCACTACTCTACTCCACCAGTACATGGATGTTTTGGCATACTCCTATGATGATCTGAAGTCACTCAGGCCTGAAGAAGTTCACCATGAAATTCCTCTCAAGAGTGATTTAGTACCTTAAAAGCAAAAATATAGGTAGTACAATCCAAAGATATCAGGTACTATTATGTCTAAAATATAGAAAATGTTGAATGCTAGAATAATTTTCCCAATCCATCATTCCACATGGATTGCCAACATAGTACCTATGAGAAAAAAGAATGGCAAAATTCCCCTCTATGTGGACTTCAGAAATTTGAATCAATCATCTTTAAAGGATAACTATCCTCTACCCATCATGGACCAAGTTCAAAGATGATGACTGGTTCAAAGATGTTATCAATGCTAGATAGCTTCTCAGGGTACAATTAAGTAGAAGTTAGTGAAGAAGACCAATACAAGACTACCTTCACCACACCTTGGGGCACCTTTGCATATCAAAGAATGCCATTTGGCCTGATAAATGTTGGCACCACTTTATAGAGAGCAATGGACCTTTCTTTTAAAGTTGAAATGGTTAAGTCTATTATGGAATACCTTAATAACTTGACCATCTTTTCCAAGCATTGCCCTAATCATGTGCGGCATTTGTAATAAGTGTTGGAATGCTGCCACCAGAATGACATTTCTCTAAATCTTAAGAAGTATATTTTTGGAGTAATAGAAGGGAAACTTCTCAGACACATTATATCTCAAGAAGGCATAAATATTGACTCAGATAGAGTCAAGTCCATTCAGGAGCTTACCCTACCCACAAATAAGACTAAAGTTCACTCTTTCTTTGGGAAGGTGAATTTTTTATGAAGGTTCATCCCTTATTTTGCTAAGATAACTCACCATATTGTAAACATGATGAAGGGAAAGACCACTTTTAGCTAAACTAAACAAGGCAAACTGGTGTTTCAAGATATCAAGACAACTATTGCCCATGCCCTAATTCTAGTTTGTTCAAATTATACCAATGATTTCACAATGTACAATTATGCTTCTGAGCACACACTTTCAACAATTCTAGTTTAATTGAACAAATAAGGTGTGGAATCTCTCATATCCTTCATGATTTATCCTCTCAAATCTCATGAACTAAAATATTCAAACATGGAGAAGCATGCTTATGTAGTGGTAAAGGTAGTAAATCACTTCCATTTTTACATCTTGAATTCACACGTTACTACCTTGGTTTCTGATATTGTAGTTAAATCCATATTAACTCAGTAGGAGTTTGGAACCAAAAGGGGCAATTAGATTACTAAAATCCAAGAGTTTGATATCATTATCAAACCAACCAAGCTTGTACAAGGAAGGGGCCTCTGCCAATTGATTGCAAAAAATAGACCCAAAGAAGTAGGGCATGAAGAAACAGAAGTGGAAGACATGCCAACAATCCTCTTTATCTCCACCATAAATGAGTGGTATTCAAGTATTGATCATTTCTTTATTTATGGTGATTGTCCTACCCACCTATCTCATAAAGAAAGGAGGACTGTTAAGTTGAAATCTTCCAATTTTGTCTTATGGGATAATGGCCTATATAAGAGGAGCCTTGATGGAGTATTCCTTCACTGCGTGGATAAAGAGCAGTAGAACTAACATTTGAAGTCCTTCCATAATCTAATATGTTGAGGACATTTTTTTTGCTCATGTAACTACCCATAATATTATGTGAGCTAGGTATTAATGGCCTACTTTGTTTCAAGATGCATACAAATGGGTACAAAAGTGTGAATTATGCCAACAATTCATTGGAAGACCTAAGTTAGCTGCTTTGCCCCTTAAGATAGTGGTAATAGAAGAGTGATTTCAAATAGAAGAGTGATTTCAGCAATGGGGAATCAATTTCATTAGTGCTATAAACCCATCTTCAAGTGCTAGTCATGATTATGTCCTCATAGCCACATATTACTTTACCAAATGGGTAGAAGTAATTCCAACCAAGCATGCTACTTCAGAAGTGGTATGCTATTTCCTCAAGGAAAACATCATTTCTAGGTTTAGGGTCCCAAGTAAGATAATGACAGATAATGTAGCCTATTTCTCTTCTCATGATATCATTCAGTTCTATTCTTACTATGGGATTACTCTCTCCCACTCTTTTGATTATTTTCCACAAGGGAATGGCCAAGCTGAATCAAGCGACAAGAACCTGGTGACCATTATCAGGAAGCTGGTAGATGAAAACCAACAAACATGGCATAAAGCATTGGTTGATGCTTTATGGGAAAATAGAATTACACCCAATAGGGTGATAGGTATGTCACCTTTCAAACTTTTGTATGTTCTCATTGTAGAGATACCAATCACCCTAGAATTACCAGCATTAAAATTGGCAAACGCAGTCGAAGATCAGACATATGAAATATCCATTGATAAGAGGATCATGTGCTTAACTGAACTAGATGAGTAACAAACTATGGTGGTGGATTGAATTTCTATGCATCAAAGTCTGATGAAGAAGCTCTTCGACTAGAAAGAAAAAACCCATGATTTAGGCTAGGTGAGATCAAGTCTTGTTATGGGACAAAAGGAGAGAACCAAAGGGAATGCATGGGAAATTTGATTCTCTATGGAGAGGCCCATTTACTATCTATCAGCTCAATGGTGAAAATAATTTCCTATTTAAGTATCAAGATGGAATGCCCTTTTCTCTACCTCATAATGGGTAGCATCTAAAGCACTTCAATTTTTAAAGTATCAAATAAGATCATCTATACATATGTATATTTGTATAGTCGTTAGTTCTATTTTGTGCTTTTCATTTTCATTTTTGGCACCTTTATTTTTTAGGTAGCATGACTCTGTATCCCAATGGCATACTTAAAGGCACTGGAGATTCTAGTTTCTACTCCCCTCAACTATTCCAAAATTTCAATTGAAGGAAGTTCCCCAACTAAAGCCAGCTATTGTTCTCAAAATTTGTCAGTCATTTTTTGGGACAACATATGAACTATTTTAGTCCTGTAGGCCAAAATTCTCTTTTCCCTTCTAATTTTTTTTTTTGAGTATTCAAACTCTCCATTATTCAAGCTTTTTTAGCTAATGGACTCTGTAGGCTTTTTTATACAAACTCTACAGACTGATTTCTACGGACTCCATAGGCTTGTTTCTATGGACTCCATAGGTTGATTTCTACGGACTCCGTAGGCTGATTTATATAGACTCTACAAGCTTGTTTCTATTGAATCCACATGCTTGTTTCCACAAACTCCATAGGCTGATTTATTCAAACTCTGTAGGCTGATTTCTATGGACTCTATAGGCTTGTTTCTATGGACTCTATAGGATTATTTCTATGGACTCCACAGGCTGATTTCTATGGACTCTGTAGGCTTATTTCTATGGACTCTACATGAAAGAAACAAGTTCCCAACACTTAGGCAATTTCAAGGTTGGTTCAATGCTGAGGTTCAACCAAAAGGTTCATCAGCAAGCTTTAAACAAAGGATTAAACCATTGAACCATTGAACCCCACTTCCAACAGGTTCAAAGGTTCAATGGGTTCAAAGGTTCAATGACATTGATAGACTCAAAGAGTTAAGCATTTTAGCAAAATTTCAAAGTTTATCTACTTCAAAAAGTTCAATGACTTTGAAAGATTTATAAGAAAAGAAGAAAGATTGAACCCATTGAACCATTAAACCTTAAACCAAAATGGTTCAAAGGTTCAAGGTTCAATGAGTTCAAATGAATGGTTCAAGGTGGTTGGTCCAAGTGCTCAATTGAATAAGTGGAAAAAATATTGAACTATTAAACCAAAGTTGGTTCAATCAGTCAGTTCAATCGAATGGTTCAAAGGAGTCTCCCAAATCCAAAAGGGCAAGTGCCCTTGCAGAGAGTAGTGAACAAAAGGGAACACAAATATATCCTTCAAAAAGACTTTCCATGGCCAATTTTACAAGGGAAATCCTTTGAATAAATTATCTAAAGGAATTCCTTCAAACTTTTTGTCTGAGGGAATGATCAAAGGCCTGACAAGAAGTGACTAAGGCAAAGGAAAGAAATCCTTCAGACAAATTGTCTGAAGGAATTCCATTAGACATTTTGTCTGAAGGATACGAAGAAGAAGACCACCCGAAGAACCCCAAAGGGCATGTACCCTTGTGGGGGGTTCTCAGTGACTAGGAAATGGATGTTTCTTAAGGCACAAAGGGACACCTTCCCTTTAGGGGGTCCCAAAGACATAAAACTGAAGGAATTTCAAAGCTTGAGGACTTAGAGAAAATAAAGGCTTCTAAGAAAGAGGATGAACCATTGAACCTTGAACTAAAATGGTTCAAAGGTTTAATGGGTTCAATTGTTCAATGAAAGATCCAAGCAAAGGAAAGAAGCGAAAGATTCCATAGACCAGTTTAAAGAGATGGTTCAAGCGAATGAACTAGGAAAGCAAATGAACCAAAGAAGTGATGGAGCCAAGGAGCTGAGAAGGCCACCTAAACTATTGAACCAATGAACAAATGACGTCCCCATGGACATCAAATTTAGGGTAATGAAATATCCATTGATTTTCAAATGTGGCATGGAACTTGAAAACAAACTCAGTGACCAACTAAATAGGAAGTTGAAAGAGATAGTAGAAGGGAAAAGATAGCTCAAGAGCTCAAATTTCAATAAGAAAGAGGGATAGACTAGAAATATCTGCATAGGAGTTATTTCCAATAGGTGGAATAGTCCACCAAGTAGACATCTGAGCTCACAAGCATTAAAAGGTGTAGCCTATTTTTCTTCCTTGATAGGAAAGTGAGGGGATAACTACGTACCTATTAGGAGAAAGATCAGATGACCCATGTAGAAGAGAAGATATTTTGAGATGAATTGACATGCCATAATTAAGGCAAATTCCCTATTCTAGCATGGCCCCTTGACAAAACTAAAAATGCATTCAAGGCATTGTATGCAACATGGGCTGTTCTATGAAACAAAGCACAAAGTATTTTTGGGCTGCTATATATTTAAAATCTCTTCTTTTCACTAGGGAGATATTTTTGGATATAGAAGCAAAACTCTACCAAAATTGAGAGGTGATCACTGAGACTTTGGGCTCAGATTGTTAATCATATTCCATTATTTGAATGAGAAAGCAGGTTACTTTTAGACTTTGTGTTGTAATAGCTTGTGTCATTTAAGAAATTGTTCTTATGTCTATATCTTGAAGGTGTTCTTATCCATTGAATTAAATAAGTATAACTAGTGGAAGTAATCAGGAAGGTGTCTTGAAGCCAACTATGGGAAGACTTTGTGTTGCCACCATTGACTTTAGTGTGTTTTATATTTTTTTGTGTAAAGGATCTTGGGATGACTTTATGCCCCCATTATCCTTCGTATTTCACTCTTATTCAGGCGAGTTGGAGACTTTGTGCTACACCTTTTTCAGTTGGTTACTATGCCCCCTATTAGTAGTTACTTGTTACTTATCAGAAATAACTCTAGCTATTTGCTGTAAGACCACTTCTGAAAGAAGAGAAGTGCCTTCAGTGTTTTCACCTAGATTTCTCCTTTGTTTGTGAACATCATCTCTGAAAAAAGAGAGATGGATGGTGTTGTCCTACCCTTGAGTGGTATTTATTGCATATATATAGTATATAGCTCCTCATATTTTATAGGGAACCTCCCCTTGATGAGAGGAGATATTTGACCCCTTATGATGTGGTAAACCTTCACATTTGGCTGACCAATCTCCTTATGCTATGGTTGAAATCACCTATTTTGCTCATCAATTAGTTGGTGACAAAATATTCACCCAACACCGTAAAAATCCATCAAGGAAAGACATCATGGAAAATCCTAAAACAACTTGTATTACTTGGTGTAGAGAGGGAAAGGGTTAATTGTCCTTTTTAAATGCTCTATTCAAGTTCCTAAAGCAAATGCATATCCTAATTTCACCATTCTTTTTTTTACTAGAACTAGATTAGCAACCCAAGTGGAATGTCAAATAAGAAACACAATCCTTGCATCCAATAGCTTCTTAACTTATTTATATATCATGGGTTCTAAGATAGGTTTAACATGACTTTGTTTTTGTAATTTTCCTTAAGGGGTATAGTATGGTTGATAACCCTGGGATCAAATATTTTCAAATCATCATAAGATAAGGATATTATGTCCTTATATCTAGTGAGTAACTCTCTAGATTTTTCATTCTCCATTTTTTGTGCAAGACTTCCCCACATTAACTTGTTGGGGTTGATCTTGTGGTCCCATATGTAATGCATTTTAGTCTTTCCCACTTACTTTGGGGACCTTAGGATTTTCAGTGAGTTTATCTTGGTCAAAAAATATTTCTAGAGAAACCATCCCTTTAGGTATCTTGTTATCACTCAACTAGATGATCTTGCCACTAAATTCCATTTTACGGGTATCTTCATCAGATTCATCAATAATATGAGCTTCAAAATCTCCTAAATTAGTCATGAATTTTAGGTTCTACTGATCATCATTGAATACTTAGAAGTGGTTCACATTATATATGATTAAGGGGTAAGGTATTAACTCAATACTAAAGTTCAGATAATCTTGGTTAAGAATTAGGTTGGTTGTTAAGCACGGGATAAACTGAAAGGGGGGGTTGAATCAGTATATCATATATCTTATAAAACTTTCCCTTTATAAAATTCCACTTAATCAAAAATTCAAGATATGCAATAAAACTCAAACAACAAGCATCACACAAGAGAGAGAGAGAGAGAGTAGATATAATGTGGAAACCCAATGTGGGAAAAACCACAGAGAATCAATCTCAAATATATTCATGAGAACAAACCCACAGCAGCACCATACCCCATTGCCATGTACAAACCTCAGCTACAATTCATGAGCATCAACCCAGAGGAGCTTCAAACCCCTTTTTCGAGCACCAACCCAACACCTATTCGTGAGCACCAACCCAAAGGAGCACTAGCCCCTTTGCCGAGCACCAACCCAACACTGATTCATGAGCACCAACCCACAGGAGCACCAACCCCTTTACCGAGAACCAACCTAGCAACAATTTGTGAGCACCAACCCATAGGAGAAACAACCCTTTTGTGTATACCACACACCTATCTCTCAATGTTTCTATCTCAACAAATGATAGATCAATACAACATCTCCTTCCTCTCTCTCACTTTCACTCTTCTAAGCTAGATATAATAAATACAAATCATATTCATCTCTCACAATTGCTCTTCTAAGCTAGATATTACAATATCAAATCAACCTCTCTCAACTCATATAACAAATGGCTACTCAAGCCTTTATTTATAGCTTTCCAAATGACCTTTGGCCTTCCCCATTTGTGACCTTTCAATCCTCATGGAAAATGGCACCAATCTTGGATGACCCTTCATATCCAAGAATTTAAAAAGTCATGTGGTGACCTTTTGTTACCAAAAACGTCCTTCCCACTTTTGTCCTTATCTTTGGTGACTCTTCGTATTCCTCAAAGTGTCCCTTCATGAGAAATTGTGCCTTTACTCTTTTGTCTTCACTTGGTGACTCTTGGTATTCCCCAAGATGACTCTTCATGGAAAAATGTGTTCCATCCTTCTTTTGTCTTTATCTAGTGGCTCTTCGACTTCTCCATGGGCCTTTCTTTTATCTCATATGCAACCAAAAATATATTCATTAATATTAAATAAATATTATCTCATATTAGCCAAGATATATTTATTACCAACAACATTAAAAGCAATGGGACCTTTATCACTAATAATGCTAAACCTTTGACATCAATGACAATATTTCCAATAATCTCCCCCTTTGTCATTGATGGCAACCTCAATCTTGAAACTGCCACATCCTATCACCTACGCATTCTGTCATCTGAAAACATATAGTAGCTCCCCCTTATTGTAGCAACTTGTACATGTTCCCTATACCTATTTTCTGCACTTGTACCTATACCTATTATTCTCCCCCTTTGACATCAATGACAAAGGGCCTACCTAGAGCTAACACTTAGCTCCCCCTCACTTGATGCTGAACTTCAATGGCGGGAAGTAATAGAAATTAATCCCAACTCCTCTCGATGATCTTTGAATGTATCCTTTGATCGTGCCTTTGAGAAGATATCTGACAATACATACACATTGTTCCCTATTCTTTGAGCATCTACAATCAACTCATTTGAATCTTTTCTTCTAATCTCACAACCTTCTTTATGAAACTTTAATGTATATCTTTGATCACATATTTGACTAACATTTAATAGATTATGCTTAAGACCTTTTACATATAACACATTCTTAGTCTTAGTTCTACCATAATCCAAACTCAAAGTTCCTTTTTCAGCTATCCTGGCAGTGGTTTTATCTCTGAATCTTACTGTACCACCATTGATCTTCTTTAGAGATATGAATTTACTTTTATCTCCTGTCATATGCCTCGAACATCTACTATCAATTAACCATGGCTGATCTTTACCTATTACATGCAGTGTTGTTTGAATCATCTGTAGACACCGAAATCATGTCGACTCCCATGGTCATCCCCCGTTTTATTCTTATTTGCCTATTTAACCCTTGTCGACCACTTTTCCCACTAGCCTTGACCCTGGCAGCATGTAAAAATGAGCACAGAGCTAAAGCTAGACTCTATCCCCATTATGCATCTGCCGACGACGGTCGTTACCCAGCCGACGTCACCAACGTCGGTCACTTATCGGCTGACGTCAGCAATCCTGCCGACGTCGGTAACCTTACCGTTACCCGTTATCAGTTGTCATTCGGTTCCCAATCGGTTTCCTGATCAGTTATCGAACCGTCCCACCGGGCGTGCCAAAATGTTTCTATGCTAAATCGCTTTCTACATTCAAAGAAGAAATAAGAAACTAAAAGAAATGGTCAAGGCTAGAAGATACCTGATTGTAGTCGTGCGCACCGAAATCAGACGTTGGAAGGTTCTCCTCTTTGGCTATGGAGGAATGACACCTACGAAGAAAAAGAGACTGAAGCACTAAAAAATGTTAGTCAAGGATATGGTGGGCTGTCAGGCGAATGCCCGATCCTAGAAGTACGAAGACTTCCTAGAAGGATATCAACCCACTGATAAAAAAAAGTAGAATATTTGACTGAAGTAGATGTAATGAAAGATAAAATGATAGAAATAAAAGATAGAAAATAAAATGCGTACCTGATAATGAAGTAAACTATTTTGTGCAGTTGCTGACATCGGCACCTATCTGAATACCTCATCCATAATCAGGGAAATCCGCTACCTATTTTTGTCTTGCAGTTCATTCGAACAACCAACAAGACGAAATCAGCCTTATCCACACCTGGGGCAATCACTCTTATTTTTGTCTTGCAGTTCATCCAGAACAACCAACAAGACAAAAAGGGGCAAATGTAGACACTGAAATCGTGTCGACTCCCCTGGTCATCCCCCGTTTTATTCTTCTTCACCTATTTAACCCTTGTCAACCACTTTTCCCACTAGCCTTGACCCTGGCAGCATGTAAAAATGAGCACAGAGCTAAAGCTAGACTCTATCCCCATTATGCATCTGTCGACGATGGTCGTTACCTAGCTGACGTTGCTGACGTCGGTCACTTATCGGCTGACGTCAGCAATCCTACCAATGTCGGTCACCTTACTGTAACCCATTATCAATTGTCATTCGGTTCCCAATAGGTTTCCCGATCGGTTATCGAACTGTCCCACTGGGCGTGCCAGAATGTTTCTATGCTAAATCACTTTCTACATTCAAAGAAGAAATAAAAAACTAAAAGAAATGGTCAAGGCTAGAAGATACCTGATTGTAGTCGTGTGTACCAAAATTAGACGTTGGAAGGTTCTCCTCTTTGACTGTGGAGGAATGACACCTGCGAAGAAAAAGAGACTGAAGCACGGAAAAACGTTAGTCAAGGATATGGTGGGCTGTCAGGCGAATGCCCGATCCCAAAAGTATGAAGACTTCCTAGAAGGATATCAACCCACTGATAAAAAAAAGTAGAATATTTGACTGAAGTAGATGTAATGAAAGATAAAATGATAGAAATAAAAGATATAAAATAAAATGCATACCTGATAATGAAGTAAACTATTCTATGCAGTTGCTGATGTCAGTCTCTGTAGTGCCGGTGTCAGTCAGACAGGTGCCGACGTCAGTTAAGATACCGGTGTCAATCAGGGTAGTGACCGGCGTCGGTCGGGGCAAGTTATGGACAAAGTCTGGGCGAGTTGCAGAAGGTCTGGTAGAGTCAGGATAGGGTCTGGTCAGGATCAGGACAGGGTCTCTACAGGGTCTAGTCAAGGTAAGGTCGAGTTTGGACAGGGTTATAGATTGAGATAGTGGGCAGAGATGTAAAGAAGGGACTCAGGGCTTAGGTTTACGGTCTGAAGATCTGGGATGATAGAAATAATAAACAAATAATAACTAGAAAGAAATAAAAACAAACAGAGGAAATACTTACCTGTCAGAAGATGTGATAAAAGCCATGGTTGAAGTCGTCGATGCGCTGCCAGAAATTGATCGAAGCCAATGCAGATTAGTTGAATGCTGGAGTTGGTTGATCACCAAAATTGATTGGTTGCAAGAGTCTATGAATGTCAGAGTTTGGGATCGATTGACAGAGATTTTGAATGGTTTTGCTGATGAAGGCGAGGGATGGTTCGGGGGATGGTTCGATAACTGATACGAAAACTGATTGGGAACTGAATGATAACTGATAATGGGTAACGATAAGGTGACCGATGTCGATAGAATTGCTGACATCGGCTGATAAGTGACCGACGTCGGTGACGTTGGCCGGGTAACGACTGTCGTCGGTAGATGCATAATGGGGATAGAGTCTAGCTTTAGCTCTGTGCTCATTTTTACATGCTGCCAGGGTCAAGGCTAGTGGGAAAAGTGGTCGACAAGGGTTAAATAGGTGAAGAAGAATAAAATGGGGGATGACCAGGGGAGCTGACATGATTTCGGTGTCTACATTTGCCCCTTTTTGTCTTGTTGGTTGTTCTAGACGAACTGCAAGACAAAAATAGGAGTGATTGCCCCAGGTGTGGATAAGGTTGATTTCGTCTTGTTGGTTGTTCGAATGAACTGCAAGACAAAAATAGGGAGCAGATTGCCCCGATTATGGATGAGGTATTCCCCCTCAAAGCAGGAGTCGAGGGAAGGGAATCAGGAATCGGGTGCTAATTTGACAAAGAGTGGATGAAAAAGGGGTGAGGGTGAGCACTGCAAAAGGCGTGATTGCACGCATATCACTACACAAGATGGTTAGGTTAGAGTGTCACAGGTCAAGGGTTGAGGAGTGCCAAAATTGAAAAAACTGAGCCCCAGCATTTAGTCATCTGTTGATCAGGTTATTCAATCTAAGCTGAAGCTCCAAATGGGTCATCGCGTTCTAGGTATCTAGGGCTCAGGAAGTGCTCCTAGAAACATGAAAAGGTCATAAGTAGTGCAGATCAACCGGTTTGCGATCCTATACTTGTGAGGGTCCAAAAAGGTCTACGCACAATTCTGCTAACCAGTCATGAGGTAGCATACATGCAAAAAACAACCAAGGCAACATTGTCTTGGAAGTGGTTGAGGTTGGAGGAGATAGGCATGATCTCCAATGGTCAGTGGTCAAGGGGAGGAATGGACGAAAAGATGTGACCAAGCTAACCTTAGAAGACCCCATGTCAACTGAGTGCTGCCTACATAGCCCTGGTCATAGGGCCTCAGGCCAATGTAGTTCTCCCTGGAAGGGAGGGAGGGTCAAAGGGATAGAATTGGTCGTGGTCAAGGGCAAGGTTATGGTTAAAAGAAGGAAAGAAGGTTTGTCCATCAGAGAGACGAACAAATGAGGGTGGTTGAGCTAACCCCAAAAGACAGTCGTGTCATCTGAGTGCTGCCTATATAGCCCCGGTGATAGGGCCTCAGACCAATGTAGTTTAGATAAAGGGTCTGAGTAGTAGACAGGTGGTCAAAATGGTCGATAGAGTGGTCGTGGTTATGATGAAATGATGAGGAGAAGAGATGTTGCAGCCTTTTCCAAATGGCGTATTCTACAACATTGGTCGAGAGGTCTTTCATCTCTAGCAATATTCCATATTCGTGATGGATGTATGCTAAAAATGAATTGAGGTCTATTTATGCGTCAGCAAGTATTGGTTTATGCTAAACATAAATTGCGGCTGGTCGATAGTTTCCATGTGTATTGGTGTCCATAGAAACTAGGGTGAATAGGCTATGGGGAGTGGTCTGAAAAGAGAGTTGAGTTGAGTTGATTGACAAGTGATGAAGGTGAATGTGACCAAAGTGCAGAAGAAGTGAAAAGCATATTGCTCTTTCATTGACAAGGACCAAAAAGACAGTATAGATAGGGGTGATTAGAATCAAGAGCCCCATTTATGCATGACGTCATTGACCATAGTTATGTTAGAGCGGTAATCGAATCACTTTGATATTAAAGTGAGCTCGAAGTCCCTTGAGCAGGTGATAGGAGGAGGAAAAAGGGTAACCCATTTTAAGAAGAGAGATAACTTTGCCCCTTTTTATAGGAGACCTTGAGACAACTACAAGTCAAGTCCATGACTCATCATTTTTTATTTTTTTTGGCGCAGACTGATCAATGCGGGAAGCTTGCATAGAGATGTCATTTGCTTGGTGGTCAGTTGTGAAGCTGATCAATGCGGGAAGCTTCTAAAATGGTGTTGTTTATTTCCAGATTAGTTATAGCCATCCTTCGAGGGAGTGGTCTAGATTTTTGTTTAATATGGGCTTTTGAATAGCTGTCCTTCGAGGGAGTAGTCTATTAATTACAGCAATGATAGTATAGCTATCCTTCGAGGGAGTAGTCTACCTTTTGATTTGATATTGATATAGTGACCATGGATATTTTGACATCTGGATTTGTTTTTACAGAAATGTGAGTCATGGACAAGATTATAGAAGGTCAAGGGCTCCCTTTTATTAGGACAAAGCATCCATACATCATAAAAGGGTTATAGAAATTGTTAAGAGGAATAGGGTTGAAAGGAATTAGGACTAAGAGGATGGGGATTGCTCAAGGGATGATCTCAAGTTAAGTGTCAAGTGGATGAGTACTCGACTAGCAGTAGAACGGTCGCAGATGAAAGGCATAAAAGGGCTCAGGGTCTGATAAGTCCATGGGCCATGTTGGTGCGTGTATGATAAGGTCTGAGTCAATTAGGAGCAAATTTTCCCCATTTGCCTCTTTCCAGATTGGTCAGGTGTTGATTGATGAGTGGATGTGAAGTTGGTTGATATGGTTGTTGATTGGTTGAGATTGGTTGAATGTTTTGATAAAAAGGTTGGTCAATGTTTGGTTGAGATTTGGTCATTTGATAGGTTGTCAATGGTTGGGCGAGGGTTGATTGGTTGGTATTTGGTCTTTGGTTGCGTCGAATGTTTGGTTGAGGTTGGGTTAAATGTTTGGTTGCTGGTTTGGTTGAGGTTAAGTTGAAAGAGTGATTGATATGTGGTTGAGACTGGGTTGGAAGGTTGGTCGAGGTGTGGATGAAGGTTGAATTCCCCTAGTGGCTAGGGAGAATGTTTGATAGATTGGTCAAGGTCGGTTGAGGCTTGGTGTTTAGACTGACAGTGTTGATTTTGAATAAGGGGGTCAAAGGCGGCGAAGGGACCATAGTCTGGCATGGAGATCCCGATTTAGGTGATGAGGTTGGAGAGGTATGGTTTGGTGTTGATGATTTGTCAAAGGGATGGTCCAGAGGATCCTTGATGAGAAGGGAATCCTTTCTCCATTGTTGATGAATGATAGCTTTAAGAGGGCAACAACGCTCAGTGTCATGTCCCAGAGTGTGGTGATAGTGACAGAATTTAGAGTTGTCAAACCAAGATGGCCTTGATCCGAGAGTTGATGAGCGGGGTGGTGTTGAAGGCTTATTGATAATGTGGTCGATAAAAAGGGTGTCGTTCCCCATACATTGATGAATGGTGACCTTGAGGGCACAACAACACTCGGTGTCATGCCCAGGCGTGCGATGATATGCACAAATGTGAGTGTCATCGAACCAGGGTGGTTTTGGTCTGAGAGATTGATATGGTTTAAGAGGTGAGAGATAGATACGAGAGGACTGCAACAATTGCCGTAACAACAAGGCATAAGAACCTGCTAATGGGTCTGGATGTTTTGTTGCAGTGAAGGCTAATGACTTTGGTTTGAGAGGAGTAAGAGGTATTGGTTGATGGTTTGGAGGAGATATATGTTTAATGGGCTGAGAGAGTAATGGAGTCGAGTCACCTCTGTGAAGTATGGGAGTAGGAAGAACTCCTATTAAAGTAGATGGATGCGGGCCTAAAATTGAAGGTAATGACGAAGGTGGGGGAGGAGGCCTCCGATGTGGTCTAATGGTCTTCGTTGGTTTGGGTCGAGGGCCACTATTGTGTGAGGCAAGGTTAGATGTAGGTTTGGGTTCAGATGTAGACGGAGGTGAGTGAGATGTAGCAATCTCAGGCAAAAGACAAGAGGAAACTATGATTGGGTCTTCCTTGATCAAAATGGGCAAAGAGACTGGGTCTTCTCTTGGTGGAGAAGAAATAGGAGAGTGTGGCTCCTCAAGTGGGCGGAGGGCATGGATGATCATGCCTTTTACTTGGGTTTGAGGAGTAGGCAAGGTAGGGTCTTCGGATGAAGGTAGGGCTAATGGCGTATGTGGGGTCAAGGCATCTTCCAATATAAGGGAGGTAGATGGAGGACTAATAGGAGAAGAAGGTTCTTCATCCTATGATGAATGAATAGGGGAAGAAGGGTCTTCCACCTGTGAAAGAGGTTGGTCAGGGACAAGAGGTAAGATAGTGTTGACTGTGTGAATGTTATGGTCTTGGGGGTCATTGGTCATAGTTTGGATATGGTTTTGAGTAGGTGGATGGTTCGGGAATGGTTTTTTGAAGATGTCGATATGTTAGTTGGGTGGGGCGTTCAGGTTATCTAAAATAAGATCCCCCTTGTCGATCATGTCTTGGATGATGTTCTTGAAGGTTCGGTAGTTGTTGATGTCATGGCCTTGGATGCGATGAAAGTGACAAAAATCGGCCTCCCTATACCATGTAGGGAGGGTTTTTGAAGGGTCGAATTGAGGTGGTTGGATTGGAGGGAGATTGAGGACCCCCTGCTTGACAAGTGTTTCCAAAACGGAAGTGTATGGTTCTCCAAGTGGAGTGTAAGAATGCTGGATGTACCATTGTTAGAATTGGCGGGTGATGTTGTGAGATGTCAAAGGCTGAGATTGATTCACTGTTGTCGAGGATGGTGATCTAACGACCACAGTGTTGGCCACTCCTTTGGATTCGGAATTGGTAGAAGAAGAAGGTCTGGAAGAAGAAGGGTCAGCAGATTTTGCGTTGGTATTACGCAATTTGACCTTATCTTCTTCAAGGGCACAGAGTTCAAGCTTTCGAGCCATGATGAAAGCTTCATCGAAAGTGCCGAATGTCTGAATTTGCAAGGTAGAAGAGATGTGCCTAGCACATGCTCGAGAAAAGAGCTCGATGAGCTCAGATTGAGGCAAGGAGTAAGAGAGCTGGTTAATCAGACCTCTCCAATGGGTGACAAAATTGACTATAGATTCGTTGTCAAATTGCCTGATGGAGTAAAGGTCTATGATCAAGACTTGTTTGGTAATGTTGATAGAGAAATGGTCAAGAAATAATTGGGCATGACTACAATTAGGTATCTTCTAGCCTTGACCATTTCTTTTAGTTTCTTATTTCTTCTGGCACACCCGGTGGGATCCTAGGGCCTTCCTTGGGTTCTTTCTTTCTTTCGTTCATATAGGTGCATTAGGTTTCTTCCTTTTCACCTCCTTTTGTCTCTTCTTAACGACACTATAAGCTGGAATAAAAATAACATTTCTTTTCTTTTTTGCACTTCTAGACTAGCTAAATTCATATTCTTCGCCTCTTTCTCCATTCATCTTCATACGAACAAAACATTTTGACTTGGACATTAAAACACTCTGCATTGCATTTTTGATTGCCTACATGTTTTAGACCACACATAGTAATTAACAAATGCATATTGAATTAATCGTAGATCACTTGATGTTACACAACCAAACCACATGCGCTAAAACAAACATTTTAACTTACCTGAGACAAGGCCCGACTGGGATTTCATCCCCCAGCGGATACCTTACCTATCCCGATGATCTTACTTGGATTTCATCACCAAGGAGAAAGCCCACTCCGTTCTTTGGCAGAGTATAATCTCTAGGGGAAGTATATTTTGGCTAAGAAAAACTAGTTAACCACTGGAATTGTGAAGTGAGGGGAGCTTGCTCCTTAGCACCAGGCCTTGTACAAAACCTAACACAGAATTCTTGAGCACCATAACAAAACCTGAAACCATCCATATATTACTTATTTTAGGACCTAACTCAAAGCCAATCTTCCTCTACACACATTCTAAGGCATAAGCCACTATAATCCTAACAATTTACTCCTAGGATTTTAGGATCTGCTTGTGTCTTCATCTTTTTCATTCTTATCTGCTTGTTTGAGCGTGTGAGGACGTTCTTTCTCGCCTTGAATGGTTTTGACACGCAGTCAAACCAAGGCCCTTCTTGACCACGCTAACCATTAACCACTTTCATCTACCCCATCTATAACCAGTCCTATAATGGAGTTCCACTCGGAAACTGAAAGAACTCCTACAGGACCAACCCCGACTCAAATTCCCATCGTCCCTGAAGGGGACCAAGATTTTGAAAGATTCTTGGACCTCAATATCACAGCCCTCCAAAACTATCTCGCGAGAAACCCAACGCGAGATTTTTCAGGTGACGTGCCGATGACATCAACACCATTCGCCACCCAACCCTTTTTGACTCAGTCTTTCACCTCAATCGTTAACCCAACCATGGCCAATATGCAAAGTTTGGCCTCCTCATCTATTTTTAGACCAACCGCCACCGGGATTCCATTATCCCCTCAACCACCTGCAATTCAACCAAGCTCTACATCATACCAGAACTTGATTGTCTCGACCCCTCACACTCATGCACCCACAAATGCAGGAGTGCCAACCTATCCTTTTGTCAGTGCCGCCATTCAACCACCTTTGCCGGTGTCTAGTCAACCTATACCTTCGACCTTCATAACGAAACCACCCTTAGCCTCTACTTATGTCCCTACGACTAGTTATACATATGTTGCACCCCCACAAGCGCAAATGACTACGTCGTATGCCCCTCTCAATACCTCCCAAGCACCTTACAACCTAGGGGGTACTCCATCCATTAATCCATCAGCAGACGTCATCAAGATGCTGATGGATAAAATGTCTAGTCTCAAAGCTTCTATCTCCGGTTCAAGTAATGTCTCTTCATATGACCATATTTGCAATGAGCCCATCCATCCTTCCGTCCCTATCTGACCATACCCAAACCATTGGGAACTTCCTAAATTCACTCGCTTTCAGAGTAAGGAAGACCCACAACAACACTTACGGGCATTCAGACATGCCTGCTATCTTATTGCCCATGACGATGCGTTATTATTACGCACGTTTCCTATGTCCCTTTCTGGCCCCGCCCTTGACTGGTATAGCTCTCTTGCCAAACATTCTATCTTTTAATTTATTCAACTCGCCCAATTATTTCTCAACCATTTCTCTATCAACATTACCAAACAAGTCTCGATCACAGACCTTTACTCCATCAGGCAATTTGACGACGAATCTGTTGTCAATTTTGTCACCCATTGGAGAGGCCTGAATAACCAGCTCTCTTACTCCTTGCCTCAATCTGAGCTCATCGAGCTCTTTTCTTGAGCATGTGCCAGGCACATCTCTTCTACCTTGCAGATTCAGACGTTTTGCACTTCTGACGAAGCTTTCATCATGGCTCGAAAGCTTGAACTCCGTGCCCTTGAAGAAGATAAGGTTAAATTGCGTAATACCAACGCAAAATCTGCTAACCCTTCTTCTTCCAGACCTTCTTCTTCTACCAATTCTGAATCCAAAGGAGTGGCCAACACTGTGGTCATTAGATCACCATCCTCGACAACAATGAATCAATCTTAGCCTTCGACATCTCATAGCATCACCTGCCAATTCCAACAACGGTACATCTAGCATTCTTACACTCCACTTGGAGAACCATACACTTATGTTTTGGAAAAACTTGTCAAGCAGGGGGTCCTCAATCTCCCTCCAATCCAACCACCTCAATTTGACCCTTAAAAAACCCTCCCTGCATGGTATAAGGAGGCCGATTTCTGTCACTTTCATCGCGTCCAAGGCCATGACATCGACAACTGCCGAACCTTTAAGAACATCATCCAAGACATAATCGATAAGGGGGATCTTATTTTAGATAACCCAAACGCCCCACCCAACCAACATATCAACATCTTCAAACAACCATTCTCGAACCATCCACCTACTCAAAACCATATCCAAACTATGACCAATGACCCCCAAGACCATAACATTCACACAGTCAACACTATCTTACCTCTTGTCCCTGACTAACCTCTTTCACAGGTGGAAGACCCTTCTTCCCCTATTCATTCATCACAGGATGAAGAACCTTCTTCTCCTATTAGTCCTCCATCTACCTCCTTTATACTAGAAGATGCCTTGACCCCACATACGCCATTAGCCCTACCTTCATCTGAAGACCCTACCTTGCCTACTCCTCAAACCCAAGTAAAAATCACGATCATCCATGCCCTCCACCCACTTGAGGAGCCACACTCTCCTATTTCTTCTCCACCAGGAGAAGACCCAGTCTCTTCACCCATTTTAATCGAGGAAGACCCAATCATAGTTTCCTCTTGTCTTTTGCCTGAGATTGCTACATCTCACTCACCTCCGTCTACATCTGAACCCAAACCTACATCTAACCTTGCCTCACACAATAGTGGCCTTCGACCCAAACCAACGAAGACCATTAGACCACATCGAAGGCCTCCTCCCCCACCTTCATCATTACCTTCAATTTTAGGCCCGCATCCATCTACTTTAATAGGAGTTCTTCCTACTCCCATACTTCACAGAGGCGACTCGCCTCCATTACTTTCTCAACCCATCAGACATATATCTCCTCTAATTCATCGACCAACGCCTCTACCTCTCAAACCAAAGTCATCAGCCCTCACTGCAACAAAACCTCGAGACCCTTTAGCAGGTTCTTATGCCTTTCTGTTACAGTAATTGTTGCAGTCCTCTCGTATCTATCTCCCGCCTCTTAAACCATATCAATCTCTCAGACCAAAACCACCCTGGTTCGATGACACTCGCATTTGTGCGTATTATCGCACGCCTAGGCACGACACCGAGCGTTGTTGTGCCCTCAGGGTCGCCATTCGTCAATGTCTGGGGAACGGCACCCTTTTTCTCGACCACATTATCAATAAGCCTTCAACACCACCCCGCTCATCAACTCTCAAATCAAGGCCATCTTGGTTTGACAACTCTAAATTCTATCACTATCACCACACTCTGGGACATGAAACTGAGCGTTGTTGTGCTCTTAAAGCTATCATTCATCAACAATGGAGAAAGGATTCCCTTCTCATCAAGGATCCTCTGGACCATCCCTTTAACAAATCATCAACACCAAACCATACCTCTCCAACCTCATCACCTAAATCAGGATCTCGACGCCAGACTATGGTCCCTTCGCCACCTTTGACCCCCTTATTCGAAATCAACACTGTCAGTCTAACCACCAAGCCTCAACTGACCTTGACCAATCTATCAAACATTCTCCCTAGCCACTAGGGGAATTCAACCTTCATCCACGCCTCGACCAACCTTCCAACCCAGTCTCGACCACATATCAATCACTCTTTCAACTTAACCTCAACCAGACCAGCAACCAAACATTTAACCCGACCTCAACCAAACATTCAATGCAACCAAAGACCAAATACCAACCAATCAACCCTCGACCAACCATTGACCAACTATCAAATGACCAAATCTCAACCAAACATTGACCACCTTTTTATCAAAACATTCAACCAGTCTCGACCAATCAGCAACCATATCAACCAACTTCACATCCACTCATCAATCAACACCTGACCAATCTGGAAAGAGGCAAATGGGGCAAATTTTCTCTTAATTGACTCGGACCTTATCATACATGCACCAACATGGCCCAGGGACTTATCAGACCCTGAGCCTTTTTATGCCTTTCATCTGCGATCGTTCTACTGCTAGTCGAGTACTCGTCCACTTGACACTTAACTTGAGCTCGTCCCTTGAGCAATCCTCATCCTCTTAGTCCTAATTTCTTTCCACCTTATTCCTCTTAACAATTCCTATAACCCTTTTATGCTGTATGGATGCTTTGTCCTAATAAAAGGGAGCCCTTGACCTTCTATAATCTTGTCCATGACTCACATTTCTGTAAAAACAAATCAAGATGTCACAATATCCATGGTCACTATATCAATATCAAATCAAAAGGCAGACTGCTCCCTCGAAGGACAGCTATACTATCATTGCTGTAATTAATAGACTGCTCCCTCGAAGGACAGCTATTCAAAATCCCTTATATTAAACAAAAATCTAGACCACTCCCTCGAAGGATGGCTATAACTAATCTGGCAATAAATAGCACCATTTTAGAAGCTTCTCGCATTGATCAGCTTCACAACTGACCACCAAGCAAATGACATCTCTATGCAGGCTTCCCGCATTGATCAGTCTGTGCAAAAAAAATAAAATAAAATAAAAAATGATGAGTCATGGACTTGACTTGTAGTTGTCTCAGGGTCTCCTATAAAAAGGGGCAAAGTTATCTCTGCTCTTAAAACGGGTTACCCTTTTTCCTCCTCCTATCACCTACTCTAGGGACTTCGAGCTCACTTTAATATCAAAGTGATTCGATTACCGCTCTAACATAACTATGGTCAATGACGTCACGCATAAATGGGGCTCTTGATTCTAATCACCCCTATCTATACTGTCTTTTTGGTCCTTGTCAATGAAAGAGCAATATGCTTTTCACTTCTTCTGCACTTTGGTCACATTCACCTTCATCACTTGTCAATCAACTCAACTCAACTCTCTTTTCAGACCACTCCCATAGCCTATTCACCCTAGTTTCTATGGACACCAATACGCATGGAAACTATCAACCAGCCGCAATTTATGTTCAGCATAAACCAATACTTGTTGACGCATAAATAGACCTCAATTCATTTTTAGCATACATCCATCACGAATATGGAATATTACTAGAGATGAAAGACCTCTCGACCAATGTTACAGAATACACCATTTGGAAAAGGCTGCAACATCTCTTCTTCTCATCATTTCATCATAACCACGACCACTCTATCGACCATTTTGACCACCTGTCTACTACTCGGACCCTTTGTCTGAACTACATTGGTCTGAGGACCTATCACTGGGGCTATTTAGGCAGCACTCAGATGACACGACTGTCTTCTGGGGTTAGCTCAACCACCCTCATTTGTTCATCTCTCTGATGGACAAACCTTCTTTCCTTCTTTTAACCATAACCTTGCCCTTGACCACGACCAATTCTATCCCTTTGACCCTCCCTCCCTTCCAAGGAGAACTACATTGGCCTGAGGCCCTTCCACAGGGGCTATGTAGGTAGCACTCAGTTGACATGGGGTCTTCTGAGGTTAGCTCGGCCACATCTTTTCATCCATTCCTCACCCTTGACCAACAACCATTGGAGATCATGCCTATCTCCTCCAACCTCGACCACTTCCAAGACAATGTTGCCTTGGTTGTTTTTGCATGTATGCTATCTCATGACTGGTTAGCAGATTTGTGCGCAGACCTTTTTGGACCCTCACAAGTATAGGATCACAAACTGGTTGATCCGCACTACTTGTGACCTTTTCGTGTTTCTAGGAGCACTTCCTGAGCCCAGGATACCTAGAACACGACGACCCATTTGGAGCTTCAGCTTAGATTGAATAACCCGATCAGCAGACGACTAAATGCTGGGGCCCAGTTATTTTAATTTTAGCACTCCTCGACCCTTGACCTGCGACACTCTGACCTAACCATCTCGTGCAGTGGTATGCATGTAATCACACCTTTTGCAGCGCTCACCCTCACCCCTTTTTCATCCACTCTTTGTCAAATTAGCACCTGATTCCCGGTTCCCTTCCCTCGACTCCTGCTTTGAGGGGGAATACCTCATCCATAATCAGGGCAATCCGCTACCTATTTTTATCTTGCAGTTCATTCGAACAACCAACAAGATGAAATCAACCTTATCCACACCTAGGGCAATCACTCTTGTTTTTGTCTTGCAGTTCATCCAGAACAACCAACAAGACAAAAAGGGGCAAATGTAGACACCAAAATCGTGTCTACTCCCCTGGTCATCCCCCATTTTATTCTTCTTCGCCTATTTAACCCTTGTCAACCACTTTTCCCACTAGCCTTAACCCTGGTAGCATGTAAAAATGAGCACAGAGCTAAAGCTAGAGTCTATCCCTATTATGCATCTGCCGACGACGGTCGTTACCCGGCCAACGTCGTCGACGTCGGTCACTTATCGGCCGACGTCGGCAATCCTACCGACGTCGGTCACCTTACCGTTACCCGTTATCAGTTGTCATTCAGTTCCCAATCAATTTCCTAATCGGTTATTGAACCGTCCCACCGGGCATGCCAGAATGTTTCTATGCTAAATCGCTTTCTACATTCAAAGAAGAAATAAGAAACTAAAAGAAATGGTCAAGGCTAGAAGATACCTGATTGTAGTCGTGCGCACCAAAATCATACATTGGAAGGTTCTCCTCTTTGGCTGTGGAGGAATGACACCTGCGAAGAAAAAGAGACTGAAGCATGGAAAAATGTTAGTCAAGGATATGGTGGGCTGTCAGGCAAACGCCTGATCCCGGAAGTACTAAGACTTCTTAGAAGGATATCAACCCATTGATAAAAAAAGCAGAATATTTGACTGAAGTAGATGTAATGAAAGATAAAATGACAGAAAATAAAATGCGTACCTGATAATGAAGTAAACTGTTCTATGCTGTTGCCAACGTCGGCACCTGTTCGATCGACACTGGCACTATAGAGACCGACATCGGCAACTGCACAGAATAGTTTACTTCATTATCAGGTACATGTTTTATTTTTTGTCTTTTATTTCTGTCATTTTATCTTTCATTACATCTACTTTAGTCAAATATTCTGCTTTTTTTATCAGTGGGTTGATATCCTTCTAGGAAGTCTTCGTACTTTTGGGATCGAGCGTTCGCCTGACATCCCACCATATCCTTGACTAATGTTTTTCCGTGCTTAAGTCTCTTTTTCTTCGTAGGTGTCATTCCTCCACAGCCAAAGAGGAGAACCTTCTAACGTCTGATTTCGGTGCGCACGACTACAATCAGGTATCTTCTAGCCTTGACCATTTCTTTTAGTTTCTTATTTCTTCTTTGAATGTAGAAAGCGATTTAGCATAGAAACATCATCATTGAATCTTCATATTATTTCTTCTGCCATGAACATGTCTGAACCTTCTTCTTGATGAATGGATCTTT
Organism: Torreya grandis; assembly: GCA_037957365.1. Classification (NCBI taxonomy): domain Eukaryota; kingdom Viridiplantae; phylum Streptophyta; class Pinopsida; order Cupressales; family Taxaceae; genus Torreya; species Torreya grandis. The sequence goes on from JARHVA010004466.1 coordinate 629,677, forward strand.
GACACTCTGATTCTTCTTCTTAATGAATAGAGCTTTGAAACTCTGATCCTTCTTGATTGACTCAAACATGCTTCTACAAGACTGAGCTATGTGTCCAAAGTTGTTGCACTTGTAGCATACTATGGTCTCTTCATCAAAGCTTGATAGAGGAGCAAAAGAGTTGTGGCTTCTGCTTGACTCTACTTGACTTTCCTTCTTATTTCTGAAATTGTTAGCTCTTTTTCTACATTCTAATTTTTTGTAACCATATCCATTACAATAAAAACAATAGCCATAAAAATAAGACCTATCTATATATCTCTGACCTGATTGCCTTTTGTAGCTTTGTTCTTTCTAGCCTTCTCTATTTGGAATGTCCTCTGTATTCTTCACTTCTCCCCTTTTTGTTTCCTCTTGAGTAAGAGCTTTAACATAGCTCTTTTTCTTTTCAAAACTGATCCCTGTCATATCTGAATATGCTTTTTGACTTTCCAATATCTTATTCAACATGTTAGTGCTATCTTCAAATTTTGAATCACTAACTACTTTATCACTGATTGCTTTCTTAATATCTTTGTTTAAAGAGGCTATTTCAATAACATACCTTTCACAAATTTTTTTTGCTATTTATAAATGTGCTGTGAGATCTTCTTCATTCTTCTTGGCTTCTTGAAAGTGTGCTTGTATATCTTCAATCATTTCCTTTGATTCTTATTCATTTTTCTCGATCTCGTGCTTTAATCTTTGATTCTTCTTCTGAACAGCTTCTAACTCTTCTAAGGCACAACTGAGTTCTCCTTCCATATCTTCTTCAACTTCCTCCTCTTCTTCTTCTTGATTATCATGTATGGCCATGAATATAATCTCTTCTTCTTCTGAATCGCTAACTCCACTATCTTCAACTGAGCTAGGATCCTTAGAATACAGGCTCTTCTTCTCGAATCCCTTTTTGGATTTACCTTTGAAATTCTTCTTGTATGTAGGCTTTTCTTCTTCATCATCATTAACCTTATCTGGGCATCTAGCTAAAAAATGTCCAATATTTCCACAATTAAGACATTTAAAAGGTAATTTTCCTTGATATTTACATGTTCCTCTTTTTGGCCTACAAATGAAAAGTGCTTTGTTGTCATCTTCATCATCACTGGAACTATCACTTGATTCTTAAATCTTATCTTTCTCCTTCTTTGATGTCTTGAAAGCCACTTCTCTCTTTGAGGGTTTATCTTATTCTGTCTGCATCTCATATGCCATGAGAATACCATGAAGCTCATCCATCTTTAGCTTGGCTAAATTCTTCATCTCCTCAATTGCCAAAACCTGTGCATCATATCTCATTGGTAGAGATCTCAAAACATTTTGTACCTTTGTTGACTCTTCCAATGTTTCTCCAAGACCTTGAATCTAATTTACTATCTGATCAACTCAAAAAAGATAACTTTCTATATCTTCTTCTTCTTCCATCTTCAAATTTTCAAACTGCCTTCTAAAAGTCTGCAACTTAGCTTGCTAAACCTTTCCATCACCTTTGTAAATATTCTCAAGTTTTACCCAAGTTCCATGAGTAGATTTACATTACATAACTTTAACAAATTCAGATTCACATAAACCACATAAAATAGCATTTAAATATTTAGCATTACATTCACTTGCCTTCTTTTCTACTAGAGTAATTGTAGATGTCTGTGGCTCTTCATATTCCTCCACCACTGATTTCCATATGTCGAATCCAAGGGCCATGAAATAAACCTTCATTCTCATGCTCCAAAAAGCATAATTCATTCAATCAAACAAAGGTTCCTTATTTGTATAAAATCCTTCTTGTGACCCAGCCATCATGCTTTCCCGATCTACCTTCAAGCTGTAAAACTTTTTCAAAAAGGAACCTGCTCTGATATAAAATTGTTAAGCATGAGATATACAGAGAGGGGGGGTGAATCAATATATCATATATCTTATAAAACTTTCCCTTTATCAATTTGCACTTAATCAAACATTCAAGATATGTAATAAAACTCAAACAATAAACATCACACAAGAGAGAGACACCAAATATAATGTGGAAACCCAATGTGGGAAAAACCATGGAGAATCAATCTCAAATATATTCATGAGAACAAATCCATAGGAGCACCATACCCCTTTTCCAAGTAAAAACCTCAGCTACAATTCATGAGCACCAACCCACAGGAGCTTCAAACCCCTTTGCCGAGCACCAACCCCTTTGTCGAGCATCAACCCAACACCTATTCATGAGCACTAACCCACATGAGCACCAACCCCTTTGTCGAGCACCAACACAGCAACAATTCATGAGCACCAACCCATGGGAGCACCAACTCCTTTGTGTATACCACACACCTATCTCTCAATGTTGCTATCTCAACAAATGATAGATCAATACAACATCTCCTTCCTTTCTCTCACTTTTGCTCTTCTAAGCTAGATATAACAAATACAAATCATATTCATCTCTCACAATTGCTCTTTTAAGCTAGATATTATAATATCAAATCAACCTCTCTCAACTCATATAACAAATGGCTGCTCAAGCCTTTATTTATAGCTTTCCAAATGACCTTTGGCCTTCCCCCTTTGTGACCTTTCAATCCTCATGGAAAATGGTGCCAATTTTGGATGACCCTTCATATCCAAGCATTTTCAAAGTCATGTGGTGACCATTCATGACCAAAAACATCATTCCCACTTTTGTCCTTATCTTTGGTGACTCTTCATATTCCTCAAAGTGTCCCTTCAAGAGAAATTGTGCCTTTACTCTTTTGTCTTCACTTGGTGACTCTTGGTATTCCCCAAGATGACTCTTCATGGGATAATTCATCCCATCCTTATTTTTTCTTTATCTCATGGCTCTTCAACTTCTCCATGGACCCTTCTTTTGTCTCATATGCAACCAAAAATATATTCGTTAATATTAAATAAATATTAACTCATATTAGCCAAGATATATTTATTACCAACAACATTAAATGCAATGGGGCCTTTATCACTAATAGTGCTAAACCTTTGACATCAATGACAATATTCCCAACAATCTCCCCCTTTGTCATTGATGGCAACCTCAATCCTAAAACTACCACATCCTATCACCTACACATCTCATCATTTGAAAACATATAGTAACTCCCCCTTACTGTAGCAACCTGTACCTGTTCCCTATACCTATTTTTCGCACCTATACCTATACCTATTATTCTCCCCCTTTGACATCAATGGTAAAGGGCCTACCTAGAGATAACACTTAGCTCCCCCTCACTTGATGCTAAACATCAATGGCAGGAAGTAATATAAATTAATCCTAACTCCTCTCGCCGATCTTTGAATGTATCCTTTGATCATGCCTTTCAGAAGATATCTGACAATACATACACATTGTTCCCTATCCTTTGAGCATCCGCAATCAACTCATTTGAATATTTTCTTCTAATCTCACAACCTTATTTATGAAACTTTAATGTATATCCTTGATCACATATTTGACTAACACTTAACAAATTATTCTTAAGACCTTTTACATAGAACACATTCTTAGTCTTAGTTCTACCATAATCCAAACTCAAAGTACCTTTTTTGGCTATCATGGCAGTGGTTCTATCTCTGAATCTTAATATACCCCCATTGATCTTATTTAGAGATATGAATTTAATTTTATCTCCTATCATATGCCTCGAACATCTGCTATCAATTAACCATGGCTGATCTTTACCTCTTACATGCAGTTCTATCTGAACCATCATTGAATCTTCATATTGTTTTTTCTGCCATGAACATGTCTGAACCTTCTTCCTGATGAATGGATCTTTGACACTCTGATTCTTCTTATTGATGAATGGAGATTTGAAACTCTGATCCTTCTTGACTGACTCGAACATGCTTCTATAATACTGAGCTATGTGTCCAAAGTTGTTGCACTTGTAGGATACTATGGTCTCTTCATCAAAGCTTGATAGAGGAGCAAAAGAGCTGTGGGTTCTACTTGAATCTATTTGAATTTCCTTCTCCTTATTTCTGAAATTGTTAGCTCTTTTTCTACATTCTAATTTCTTGTGACCATATCCCTTAAAATAAAAACAATAGCCATAAAAATAAGACTTGTCTGTATATCTCTGACCTGATTGCCTTTTGTAGCTTTGTTCTTTCTAGCCTTCTTTGTTTGAAATGTCCTCTATATTCTTCACTTATCCCCTTTTTGTTTCCTCTTGTGTAAGATCTTCAACATAGCTATTTTTCTTTTCAAAATTAATTCCTGTCTTATCTGAATGTGCTTTTTGACTTTCCAATATCTTATTCATCATGTTAGTGCTATCTTCAAATTTTGAATCACTGACTACTTTATCACTGACTGCTTTCTTAATATCTTATTTTAAAGAGGAAACTTTAATAACATACCCTTCAAATTTTTTTTCTATTTCCAACTGTGTTGTGAGATCTTCTTCATTCTTCTTGGCTTCTTCAATGTGTGCTTGTAGATCTTCAATCATTTCCTTTGACTCTTGTTCATTTTTCTTGATCTGGTGCTTTAATGTTTGATTCTTCTTCTGAATAACTTCTAACTTTTCTAAGGCACAATTGAGTTCTCCTTCCATATCTACTTCATCTTCCTCCTCTTCTTCTTCTTAATTATCATGTGTGGCCATGAATAGAATCTCTTCTTATAAATAGTTGACTCCACTATCTCCAACTGAGCTAGGATCCTTAGAATACAGGCTCTTCTTCTCGAATCCCTTTTTGGATTTGCCTTTGAAATTCTTCTTGTATGTAGGATTTTATTCTTCATCATCATTAACCTTATCTAGGCATCTAGCTAAAAAATGTATAATCTTTCCACAATTAAGACATTTAAAAGGTAATTTTCCTTGATATTTACCTATTTCTCTTTTTGGCCTACGACTGAAAAGTGCTTCATTGTCATCTTCATCATCACTGGAACTATCACTTGATTCTTGAATCTTTGCTTTATCCTTCTTTGATGTCTTAATAGCCACTTCTCTATTTGAGGGTTTATCTTGTTCTATCCGCATCTCATATGCCATGAAAATACCATGAAGCTCATCCATCTTTAGCTTAGCTAAATTCTTCATCTCCTCGATTGCTGAAACATTTGCATCATATCTCATTGGTAGAGATCTCAAAACCTTTTGTACCATCATTGAATCTTCCAATGTTTCTCCAAGACTTTGAATTTGACTTACTATCTGACCAACTTGAAAGAGATAACTTGTTATATCTTCTTCTTCTTCCATCTTCAAACTTTCAAACTGCCTTCTAAAAGTCTTCAACTTAACTTGATGAACCTTTCCATCACCTTTGTAAATATTCTCAAGTTTTACCCAAGTTTCATGACCATATTTACATTGCATAACTTTAAAAACATAAACTATATAAAAGAGCATTTAAAGCTTTAGCATTACATTCACTTGCCTTCTTTTCTGTTGGAGTAATTGTAGATGTCTATGGCTCTTCATATTCCTCCACCATTGATTTCCATATGTCAAATCCAAGGGCCATCAAATAAACCTTTATTATCATGCTCCAAAAAGCATAAATTGTTCCATCAAACAAAGGTGCCTTATTTGTAGAAAATCCTTCCTGTGACCCAACCATCATGCTTTCCTGATCTACCTTCAAGCTGTAAAACTTTTTCAAAAAGGAACCTGCTCTGATACCAATTATTAAGCATGGGATATATTGAGAAGGGGGTGAATCAGTATATCATATATCTTATAAAACTTTCCCTTTATGAAATTGCACTTAATCAAACATTCAAGATATGCAATAAAACTCAAACAATAAACATCACACGAGAGAGAGAGAGAGAGAGAGAGAGAGAGAGAGAGAGAGAGAGAGAGAGAGAGAGAGAGAGAGAGATACTAGATATAATGTGGAAACCCAATGTGGGAAAAACCACAGAGAATCAATCTCAAATATATTCATGAAAACAAACCCATAGGAGCACCATACCCCTTTGCCAAGTACAAACCTTAGCTACAATTCATGAGCACTAATCCATAGGAGCTTCAAATGCCTTTGTCGAGCACCAACCTAGCACCTATTCATGAGCACCAACCCATAAGAGCACCAACCCATTTGTTGAGCACCAACCCAACACCTATTCATGAGCACCAACCCACAGGGGCACCAACCCCTTTACTGAGCACCAACTTAGCAACAATTCGTGAGCACCAACCCACAAGAGCACTAACCCTTTGTGTATACCACACACCTATCTCTCGATGTTGTTAACTCAAAAAATGATAGATCAATACAACATCTCCTTCCTCTCTCTCACTTTTGCTCTTCTAAGCTAGATATAACAGATACAAATCATATTCATCTCTCACAATTTCTCTTCTAAGCTAGATATTACAATATCAAATCAACCTCTCTCAACTCATATAAAAAATGGTTACTCAAGCCTTTATTTATATCTTTCCAAATGACCTTTGGCCTTCCCCCTTTGTGACCTTTCAATCTTCATGGAAAATGGCACCAATCTTGGATGACCCTTCATATCCAAGCAATTGAAAAGTCATGTGGTGACCCTTCATGACCAAAACCATCCTTCCCACTTTTGTCCTTATCTTTGGTGACTCTTCATATTCCTCAAAGTGTCCCTTCATGAGAAATTGTGCCTTTACTCTTTTGTCTTCACTTGGTGACTCTTGGTATTCCCCAAGATGACTCTTCATGGAAAATTGCATCCCATCCTTCTTTTGCCTTTATCTCGTGGCTCTTCAACTTCTCCATGGGCCCTTCTTTTGTCTCATATGCAACCAAAAATATATTTGTTAATATTAAATAAATATTAACTCATATTAGCCAAGATATATTTATTACCAACAACATTAAATGTAATCGGGCCCTTATCACTAATAATGTTAAACCTTTGACATCAATGACAATATTTCCAACAATCTCCTCCTTTGTCATTGATGGCAACCTCAATCTTGAAACTACCACATCCTATCACCTACACATCTAATTATTTGAAAACATACAGTAACTCCCCCTTACTGTAGCAACCTGTATGTGTTCCCTGTACCCTTTTTTTGCACCTATACCTATACCTATTATTCTCCCTTTTTGATATCAATGGCAAAGGGCCTACCTGGAGCTAACACTTAGCTCCCCCTCACTTGATGCTGAACATTAATGGCAAGAAGTAATAGAAATTACTCCCAACTCCTCTCGTCGATCTTTGAATGTATCCTTTGATCATGCCTTTGAGAAGATATTTGACAATACATACACATTGTTTCCTATCCTTTGAGCATCTACAATCAACTCATTTAAGTGTTTTCTTCTAATCTCACAACCTTCTTTATGAAACTTTAATGTATATCCTTGATCACATATTTGACTAACATTTAATAGATTATCCTTAAGACCTTTTACATATAACACATTCTTAGTCTTAGTTCTACCATAATCCAAACTCAAAGTTCCTTTTTCAGCTATCCTGGCAGTGGTTTTATCTCTGAATCTTACTGTACCACCTTTGATCTTCTTTAGAGATATGAATTTACTTTTATCTCCTGTCATATGCCTCAAACATCTGCTATCAATTAACCATGGCAAATCTTTACCTCTTACATGCAGTGCCATATGAACTGTCATTGAATCTTCATATTGTTTCTTTTGCCATGAACATGTCTGAACCTTCTTCTTGATGAATGGATCTTTGACACTCTGATTCTTCTTCTTGATGAATGGAGCTTTGAAACTCTAATCCTTCTTGATTGACTCAAACATGCTTCTACAAGACTGAGCTATGTGTCCAAAGTTGTTACACTTTTAGCATACTATGGTCTCTTCATCAAAACTTGATAGAGGAGCAAAAGAGTTGTGGCTTCTGCTTGACTCTACTTGACTTTCCTTCTTATTTATAAAAGTGTTAGCTCTTTTTATCCAATCAACTCATTTAAATCTTTTCTTCTAATCTCACAACCTTGTTTATAAAACTTTAATGTATATCCTTGATCACATATTTGACTAACTCTTAACAGATTATGCTTAAGACCTTTTAAATATAACACATTCTTAGTCTTAGTTCTACCATAATCCAAACTCAAAGTACCTTTTTTGGCTATCCTGGCAGTGGTTTTATCTTTGAATCTTATTGTACCACCATTGATCTTCTTTAGAGATATGAATTTACTTTAATGTCCTATCATATGCCCCAAACATCCACTATCAACTAACCATGGCTGATCTTTACCTCTTACATGCAGTGTTGTCTGAACCATCATTGAATCTTCATATTGTTTCTTCTACCATGAACATGTTTGAACCTTCTTCCTGATGAATGGATCTTTGACACTCTGATTCTTCTTCTTGATGAATGGAGCTTTGAAACTCTGATGCTTCTTGACTAACTCAGACATGCTTCTACAATATCGAGTTATGTGTCCAAATTTCTTGCACTTGTATCATACTATGGTCTCTTCATCAAAGCTTGATAGAGGAGCAAAAGAGTTGTGGCTTCTACTTGACTCTACTTGACTTTCCTTCTCCTTATTTCTGAAATTGTTAGTTCTTTTTGTACATTATAATTTCTTGTGACCATATCCATTACAATAAAAACAATAGCCATAAAAATAAGACCTGTCTGTATATCTCTGACCTGATTGCCTTTTGTAGCTTTGTTCTTTCTAGCCTCCTCTATTTGGAATGTCCTCTGTATTCTTCAATTCTCCCCTTTTTGTTTCCTCTTGTGTAAGAGCTTCAATGTAGCTCTTTTTATTTTCAAAACCGATCCCTATCTTATCTAAATATGCTTTTGAATTTCCAATATCTTATTCATCATGTTAGTACTATCTTCAAATTTTGAATCACTGACTACTTTATCACTGACTGCTTTCTTAATATCTTCTTTTAAAGAGGCAATTTCAATAACATATATTTCACAATTTTTTTTTGCTATTTCTAAATGTGCTGTGAGATCTTCTTCATTCTTCTTGGCTTCTTCAAAGTGTGCTTGTAGATCTTCAATCATTTCCTTTGACTCTTGTTCATTTTTCTTGATTTGGCGCTTTAATCTTCAATTCTTCTTCTGGACAGCTTCTAACTCTTCTAAGGCATAATTGAGCTCTCCTTCCATATCTACTTCAGCTTTTTCCTCTTCTTCTTCTTTATTATCATGTATGGCCATGAATATAATCTCTTCTTCTTCTGAATCGTTGACTCCACTATCTTCAACCAAGCTAGGATCCTTATAATACATGCTCTTCTTCTCGAATCCCTTCTTGGATTTTCCTTTGAAATTATTCTTTTATGTATGCTTTTCTTCTTCTACATCATTAAACTTATATGGGCATCTAGCTAAAAAATGTCCAATCTTTCCACAATTAAGACATTTAAAAGGTAATTTTCCTTGATATTTACCTGTTCTTCTTTTCAGCCTGCGAATGAAAAGTGCTTTGTTGTCATCTTCATCATCACTAGAACTATCAATTAATTTTTGAATCTTAGCTTTCTCCTCCTTTGATGTCTTGAAATCCACTTCTCTCTTTGAGGGTTTATCTTGTTCTGTCCACATCTCATATGCCGTGAGAATACCATGAATCTCATCCATCTTTAGCTTGGCTAAATTCTTCATCTCCTCGATTGCTGAAACCTTTGCATCATATCTCATTGGTAGAGATCTCAAACCTTTTTGTACCACCATTGACTCTTATAATGTTTCTTCAAGACCTTGAATCTGATTTACTATCTGATCAACTCGCAAGAGATAACTTGCTATATCTTCTTCTTCTTCGATCTTGAAATTTTCAAACTGCCTTCTAAAAGTCTACAACTTAGCTTGCTGAACCTTTCCATCACTTTTGTAAATATTCTTAAGTTTTACCTAAGTTTCATGAGAAAATTTACATTTCATAACTTTAACAAATTTAGATTCACATAAACCACATAAAATAGAATTTAAAGCTTTAGCATTACATTCACTTACCTTCTTTTCTACTGGAGTAATTACAGATGTCTGTGGCTCTTCATATTCCTCCACCACTGATTTCCATATGTCAAATCCAAGGGCCATCAAATAAACCTTCATTTTCATGCTCTAAAAATCATAATTCACTCCATCAAAAAAAGGTGCCTTATTTGTAGAAAATCCTTCTTGTGACCCAGCCATTGTGCTTTCCCGATCTACCTTCAAGCTAGAAAACTTTTTCAAAAAGGAACCTGATTTTATACCAAATGTTAAGCATGAGATATACTGATAGGGGGGTGAATAAGTATATCATATATCTTATAAAACTTTCCCTTTATCAAATTCCACTTAATCAAACATTCAAGATATGCAATAAAACTCAAATAATAAACATCACACGAGAGAGAGAGAGAGAGACACAGAGAGAGAGAGAGAGAGAGAGAGAGAGAGAGAGAGACCAAATATAATGTGGAAACCTAATGTGGGAAAAACCATGGAGTATCAATCTCAAATATATTAATGTGAACAAATCCACAGGAGCACCATACCTCTTTGCCAAGTATAAATCTCAGCTATAATTCATGAGCACCAACCCACAGGAGCTTCAAACCCCTTTGTCAAGCACCAACCCAACACCTATTCATGAGCACCAACCCCTTTTCCGAGCACCAACCCAACACCTATTCATGAGCACCAACCCACAAGAGCACCAACCCCTTTTCCAAGCACCAACCCAACAACAATTCATGAGCACCAACCCATAGGAGCACCAACCCCTTTGTGTATACCACACACCTATCTCTCAATATTGCTATCTCAACAAATGATATATCAATACAACATCTCCTTCCTCTCTCTCACTTTTACTCTTCTAAGCTAGATATATCAAATACAAATCATATTCATCTCTCACAATTGCTCTTCTAAGCTAGATATTACAATATCAAATCAACCTCTCTTAACTCATATAACAAATGGCTACTCAAGCCTTTATTTATAGCTTTACAAATGACCTTTGGCCTTCCCCATTTGTGACCTTTCAATCCTCATGGAAAATGGTGCCAATCTTGGATGACCCTTCATATCCAAGCATTTGAAGAGTCATGTGGTGACCCTTCATGACCAAAAACGTCCTTCCCACTTTTGTCCTTATCTTTGGTGACTCTTCATATTCCTCAAAGTGTCCCTTCATGAGAAATTGTTCCTTTACTCTTTTGTCTTCACTTGGTGACTCTTGGTATTCCCCAAGATGACTCTTCATGGGAAAATGCATCCCATCCTTTTTTTGTCTTTATCCGGTGGCTCTTCGACTTCTCCATGGGCCCTTCTTTTGTCTCATATGCAACCAAAAATATATTCGTTAATATTAAATAAATATTAACTCATATTAGCCAAGATATATTTATTACCAACGACATTAAATGCAATGGGGCCTTTATCACTAATAATGTTAAACCTTTGACATCAATGACAATATTTCCAATATTGGTTGCAACAAAAGTTGGCTCATCAGTAACCTGGTTTTCTTCTCTAGAAATAAAGAGGTTGGTTAAGGCATCAAAGGACTCTATTAAATCCTAGACTCTAAATTTATACCTCTTGAGGTATGAAAGCTTGCACTGCTATTTGCTTCTCACTTGATTGACTACAATTTTAGAGTCCCCACAAACTAGTATCTCTTTGACTTTGTTTTTAATAGTAAATTATAACCCCAAAATGAGACCCTGATATTCAGCTAGGTTATTGGTGCATGAAAATTATAATCTATAAGATGCATGATATTGTATATCAATAGGGTCTATTAAAAGTATATGAACTCCAAATATAGAATTGTATTTATCACCATCAACATAAAGTTTCCACAAACCAAGTATAGTGGGAGTGTCTTGGGAACCAACCACTTTTGCAGTCTCTAAGGTGAAGACTCCCAAGTCAGAATCAAGGAAATTAACTCTCTCATTAATTGCATTATACTCAGTTATCATGTTCTTCATTCATGGCTCCCTTTCCACCCTTATCTAATTTGGGACACCTTTATAGGGTAGCCATAGATGTGAACAATCAGTAGACATATATCCATTTAAGGCCTTGGTCCATTTTTTGCTCAAAATTAGTCCATATGCATTAGGAATGTCCACTACTTATATGTCAATAAATTGTTACACTTTGGGTTCACTAGCCAAATACATGTGTACATTTAATAATTCCCCAATGAATTTGACCTTTGAATTCTATAATTGGATAACTAACCTATCAGATTTGATTGGAGTCAGTTCTAGTTGTTCACATATTCCTATAGGCATGATATTGGTTGAAGCCCTAGAGTCTAGAAGACAATTGTGGAGGTTTTTACCAAATATCCTAACTATGAGAAGTAATGGGGAGATTCTACCTTGGTGTTTTCCATGGTTACATTTACACTATCAGCCTTAGGTAGCTTCCTAGGTTTCTTAGACAAAGACTCTAATAATAAGTCTATTTAGTAATTTGAGTTAAATCATGCAAAGTAATACGGACTTAATTTTCTTCATGTCTTCAACAATGTTATAGCCAATATTACTTGGTGAATCATCATTAGGCTTGGAATAACTTCTTGTGGGTCATTTAGGGTCATTTCTTGAAGTAGTGTCATAAGGGGTCCCATAGTTATTAGGAAGAGTTGTAGTGGTCAAAGGTTATTTCTTCTCCCTATTCCTTAGAGGGTAGGTCCTCAAGAATTATTGAAATGATTAAATCTCTTCAAGAATATTATCAAGTTCATTATCTCCTTAAAAAAAGAATTGCAAGGTTTCTACCATGTGGACCTAGTCTGATGATTTAGAACTAGAAGCATTTGTATCAGTATCCTTGTTAGGGACCACTTCTAATGTATCTAGTTCTTCTTAAAAATATTTAAAGGCCTTTCAAGATTCAATGCAATCAATCTCACCATGTTTGGTAGTGGCATATACTCTGTAGTAGTTAAGTAAGGTAATGTTAGTGAGATTGATATCCATGGTCTTGTTGCTAGTAGAGGGTTCATTAGTCTTGTTGTTGTAGAAGCTATCATTCTAGAACCTGTTTCCTAGTCTATTAAACTTTTGGAAAGAAAAGTTCCTTCAAAAAATTTCACTAGTATTACCAACTCATTTTTGCAACTAAAAGAAATTAGTGCTGAGATTTTGGACCATCTCTAAAATAGATTCATTTTCATTTTTAGGGGTCTCAGAATTATGGACTTGATTATTTCTTAAACTAGGAGCTGGTATTAAGGATTTTTGACCACTGGTAGAATATCCATTAGTAACTCAATTATTTAGGAATCCTAGATTTTTATTAGGAGCAACATAGCTAGTGGGGAGAATGTTCAAAGTGGGGAATTGATTAAGAGTAGGGTGTATTGGTTATTATTCAAAAAAAGGTTTAGAGTAGGAATTTATGGGTTAACATTAAGAATGGAGTAATCCATTTGACCCTTTGGTTACATTTGATCACTGATAACTACTACCTCAGAATAGGCTTGGGATAATGAAGCTATAATTGGGATAAATCTCTTTATGAATATAGAAGTAATAATATCTACTTCATCCTTATAGAGTTTTAGGGCTATAACATCATTAGGTTGATAGGGTTCCATATTCTTGCCATACATTTCTTAGAATGTGGTATTGAAAGACCTTATAGGCTCACTTTCATCTCTCTTGATAGTTGTGAGATAGTGATAAATGACATAAAAACTAATAATCTTACCAAATTGATCAATGAAAAGGGTGTTGAAATCATTCTAGGATGTAATGTAGTCATTAGACAAATTGAGGAACCATTCATATGTTTCATATTTGAAATTAAATAGAAATACTCTACATGCTCCATCCTCATGTATGACATTTAATAACCTTAATGTAACTTTAAAAGACTTAACATGTTCCTCCATAGTTATAACACCAGTAGGACTAAATATGGGCAAATACTTCTTAGGACTACATTTTAAATCATGGAGTACCCCTTGTACATTAATTTGGGAACTCCCTAATCAAGCCATACCTAGTTGTGGTCTAAATGCAAAGGTACCTTGAATAGGAGAAGTGGGTAAAGACTTGGAATGTATTAACCTACCATTATCATCCCTGGTTCTTTGATGACTTTATAGCTCAAGTAAATGATCTATTATTTTTTAGCATGATCTGGTGTGAATTCTAGGTAATTTTAGCTTGAAGGTGTGAAACCCTATTTGAAATACAGTGTATCAAGTCAATCTTTACAAGAAGCAAGGACTGAACATGCACACTAGGCCAATTCTATGAAGACTTACATAGATAATGATAAAGAACATCACATTTCTACTAAGATATCTTGAGTAAGTATCTCATTATGAAAATATAATTGATCTTTACAAGTTTGAGTTTGATATGAACTAAAATCTACAAGTGATCAACTGATCTTTGATCAAAATAAGTCATTCTAATTTCAAATTCTATAGATCTTCATGTTCAATGCTATATTTACTAGAATTAAATAAACATTTAGAAAAGAACCGTGATATTTTCCTCAATAAAGCATAGAGATATGTTAGAAACCTCTAAGACTAATGATCTTTACACTTTGGAGCAAAGATCTACCCAAAGCCATAAAGATGAGACCAATTCCTAACTAATTAGAATCAAGAGGCCCTCCTTATAATAGCAGTGGAGCTTCTCTTTTTGATGCTTCTAAATGTACCATAGGTGATTTTAGTGTTCATAAAACACTACTCATTTTAGAATTTCAATAATTTAGAGTATGAGTTGCAAATATTTGGAAATTAGGATGCTTGTGGTGAAATAGCAATAGATCAAAGTAGACTGTTCCACAATATTTATATTATTTGGTGGTTTGGAGCCACCTTTGTTCATCCCTTACAGCTCTTGATGATCCTTAGTCAAATGTTGATGTTATTCTAAACTAAATGGATTTAACACTAAAATCTAAGCTATAGTGAAGATCTTTACAAAAAAAGAGAAAAGAGGAGAGGGTAAGGCAGAAAGGAAACATGTGTGATTACAAATCTTTAACTCAAAAATTATGACAAATTTTTAGTTCCCTAAACATACATCTAAACCAATTTATAATATAAAATAGCTAATTCTCAATTTTCATGACAAACCAAGCTGATTTATGAGGATGAATTGAATTTACAAGAAAGAATCAAGTGTTATTTTAATATTTTGTTATTAAATCTAAATAGATAATACACATATTTGATGTAGAACAAATTAAAGTGAATCAACTCAAGATATTTTCCAATAACCTAGAATAGCATAGATTAGAAACCTTGTAAATGAAAAAATGTAGTTTAAGAATTAAAGGAACCATTCAAATTCAAGATCCAGACAAATAATTTAGAGAAAAGCTAACAAATATTAACACAAAAATATGACAATATTTGTAAAATTCCATAGTTGTATTAATTGGTGTGAGTGTAAATGTTTTACTCAAAAATATCTCTTTACCTAATGGTAACACTACCTATTTATAGAAAACATAGGTGATATACCGATCAATTCTCAAAATACATATGCTTATGTTGAGGACATATATCTTTGTATGAAAACTATATTATACATATGACCTTCTACATTGGACTACCCTAAAACTATATATTCTAATAAAATAACATATATTTACACAATAGAATATTCCATTTTTATAAAATTTATGCAAAATTATAATATATAAAATTTTCTATTAGGTTGGTGATGGGCCTCCTAGATTTCTTTTCTGTAAGATGTTGTTAGCATTAGTATGTTGTTTGTTTATCATCTCAAGATATACTACAGGCTTCATCAAACATCCCTCTTCTTGATCTACTAGTTTGTCAAATTCATTGTCATTTCTTAGCATGGCCTCCTTGATGCTCTAGGCCTCTATTATTCATTCACATGAATTGAAGATGAGATCCATTACCCTATGGTTCTCATCATTAAAATGGCCATGGCTTCTTCCTCTTATCTATTGCATGGTAGTAGTGGCCCTTTGCTTTAACTCTTCATCATTGATCAAACCCATAACAGTGGGTTGTGAAATCTCTATCAACATTTTTCCCAAGAGTTTCTCAATCCTACTGATCAAAGCTTCATCTTCACTTATGAGTTCATTGACATTATTGTGTCATGTTCTTAAATATTATACCTTGTCAACAATAATGCCTACGATTGTACTTAAGTGTCCTAGACTAGTAGTCTTGAAGTCTGGGATTTGTCTCTTTACTTGTACATTAATGAGCTTATCAATTTGGTCCTCTAAATCCTACCACTAGATGACCAAATCCTTAGCTTCTTAAGCTTGTTGCATTTAGGCATCATATTTGAGCTTCATAGCCTTCAATGCTTCAAATATATCAAAGAAAGACTCATGTAACAACCCAATCATATCTTCAGGCATAGAAAGGATGGCTTGGGCTTCCAAGTCCTATTTTTCCTTCCTTAAATTGGAAAGCTTTAGTCCCCTAATTTTAGCCATTTCCTATGCAAACTAGGCTCTAACCTGACTCTCCACATCCTCTTGATGGATGGGATGCTCTCCCACTACTTTTTCCCTATTGGGGTTAGGCCTGTGAAAGGCTCCACCTTTTGAAAAGTGAACTCTTATATATCCACCACAACTTTCGTTGTGGTGATCTTATCTAAGCTTGAGGTGTCTATATTAAAGTAAACTATAGTGGTGGACTCAATTAGCTTTGGTAGCTTCTATAATTTTAAATTTGGTGTTGTTAGACTCTCTTGGATCATCTATTCTCTTGCCATCATCTCCTTTTGACTCCATTATTATCCTCTCTTACTGCTCCATCATCTCTACAATCTAGGTTTAGAGTTCCTCATCAATGTTGATGCTTTGAGTCAATACCCATGAATGGGCCATGGTAATAATCTTTTCTAATTTTTCATAAATGAATCAATTAGGAATGACTAGCCCATGAATGGGGAAATCATCACTAAACAAGTTTATTTCTTGGGATGGATGCATAAATGAGAGTTTTTGCCTTATGGAACTAGCAGGGATAAGGGGCAACTCAACCTTCCTCTTCCTTTGGTTGGTAGTTGTGGTTATGCCAGCTCATATTATTTCCCTTTATCCTTCTCACTGCTTTCCAATTATCTAGGAGTCTCTATAAGTTATCCTACTTGGGTAGTAGGGTCTTTATCTATTTCTTCTTTATCTGAACCATAAACCTCCTCAAGATCTTAAAAAACCTTCTCCACTATCTCATATGGCTCAAGAGCCACCATGTCTACCAACTCCACCAGATGTGGTGGTTATTATGGAGGACCTAAAGATGA
This sequence comes from Torreya grandis, assembly GCA_037957365.1. Taxonomy (NCBI): domain Eukaryota; kingdom Viridiplantae; phylum Streptophyta; class Pinopsida; order Cupressales; family Taxaceae; genus Torreya; species Torreya grandis. The sequence continues at coordinate 646,900 of JARHVA010004466.1, forward strand.
TGCTCCCTCTCCTAGTATTTCTTCTAATTGATGCTTACTAGGGTCATGAGGATGTGGTGAAACTACTTGAGGGGGTGCTTGTGATGGTGACACCTCTACTTGGGAAGATCCTTAAGGTGGTCTTGAGGTAGAAGGAAAGAAATGATATTAAAGATTTTGTATTTTTGAAATGTCCTCTATTGGCTTCTACTCATGTATCAACCTATAGTCTAGTTTAGTATTGCACTCTTTCAATCTTTCTAACACCTCTTCAAAACTACTTGCCCTAATGTAAATGTTGTCAAAAACCCCAAGTTGATGTTCATATACCTATTTGAACATCTTCCTATCTTTAAAATTATTCTTTATTGTTATTCTAAGGTCTCACATTCTAAGTTCATCCATTTAAAAAATAAAGGCTCCTCTTTACCTAGACATAATGTTTATTTGTTTCCAATATTGTAGTGTGGTCCTTTTAATTATAAGAAATGATATTGAAGATTTTGTATTTTCCAAATGTCCTCTATTGGCTTCTACTCATGTATCAACCTATGGTCTAGTTTAGTATTGCACTCTTTCAATATTTCTAACACCTCTTCAAAACTACTTGCCCTCATGTAAATGTTGTCAAAAACCCCAAGTTGATGTTCATATACCTATTCGAACATCTTCCTATCTTTAAAATGATTCTTTATTGTTATTATAAGGTCTCACATTCTAAGTTCATCCATTTGAAAAATAAAGGCTCCTCTTTACCTAGACATAATGTATATTTGTTTCCAATATTGTAGTGTAGTCCTTTTAATTATAAGAAATGATATTGAAGATTTTCTATTTTCCAAATATCCTCTATTGGCTTCTACTCATGTATAAACCTATGGTCTAGTTTAGTATTTCACTCTTTCAATCTTTCTAACACCTCTTCAAAACTATTTGCCCTGATGTAAATGTTGTCAAAAACCCCAAGTTGATGTTCATATACCTATTGAACATCTTCCTATATTTAAAATGATTCTTTATTGTTATTCTAAGGTCTCACATTCTAAGTTCATCCATTTGAAAAATAAAGGCTCCTCTTTACCTAGACATAATGTCTAGTTGTTTCCAATATTGTAGTGTGGTCTTTTTAATTATAAGAAATGATATTGAGGATTTTGTATTTTCCAAATGTCCTCTACTAGCTTCTACTCATGTATCAACCTATGGTTTAGTTTAGTATTGCACTCTTTCAATCTTTCTAACACCTCTTCAAAACTACTTGCCCTTATGTAAATGTTGTCAAAAACCCCAAGTTGATGTTCATATACCTATTTGAACATCTTCCTATCTTTAAAATGATTCTTTATTGTTATTCTAAGGTCTCACATTCTAAGTTCATCCATTTGAAAAATAAAGGCTCCTCTTTACCTAGACATAATGTTTATTTTTTTCCAATATTGTAGTGTGGTCCTTTTAATTATAAGAAATGATATTGAAGATTTTGTATTTTCCAAATGTCCTATATTGGCTTATAATCATGTATCAACCTATGGTCTAGTTTAGTATTGCACTCTTTCAATCTTTCTAACACCTCTTCAAAACTACTTGCCCTGATGTAAATGTTGTCAAAAACCACAAGTTGATGTTCATATACCTATTTGAACATCTTCCTATCTTTAAAATGATTCTTTATTGTTATTCTAAGGTCTCACATTCTAAGTTCATCCATTTGAAAAATAAAGGCTCCTCTTTACCTAGACATAATGTCTATTTGTTTCCAATATTGTATTGTGATCCTTTTAATTATAAGAAATGATAAACCAACCTAGATCCTTACCATGGCATGTACTATGCTTAGGCCAAGATATTTTTAGAGAAATTAAGGTAAAGTTTCCCTCTTACAACTTTAATCAATCTTTCCTTGTTATAGATGCCTTTTGGGATGTTGTCTTGGATTTTCCATCATAATAATGGTTTGTCTTGTACCTTAGATGAATAAGGTAAGTTCTAACTAGGTTTAAAACATTCTAAGTTCATCCATTTGAAAGATAAAGGCTGTTGTTTACCGAGACATAATGTCTATTTGTTTCCAATATTGTAGTGTGGTCCTTTTAATTATAAGAGAGAAGGGATGAGGGAGGCCCTTATTTTCTTTTCACACTCCATCAATTCCATGAAGGAGTTAAAAAGTAATTTCTTACTCAACAAGCTTGGGTGTCACATAGATAAACAATCTAAAAAGTGAGGACATGCTTTCCTCAATCCTTATTATTGTGTAGTCTGGATAGTACCATACACCCCCCATTATTTCCACATATCTCTTGATCAGGGGGTGCATCTTAGGCATGGGAAATCTAGAGATGGACTCAACCAAGGATGGATAAATGCCATCACAAATGAGTTGCATCTGGTTTCTATACTTATAGATAGGTTTTGGGATAAATGCCATCACAAACTGAGATTTTATTTCTAGGAGAAAAATTCTTGATATGGGGGAACTTGGTGGAGGATATCAAGGAATCAATAAGTTAATACATCATGAAAAATTGTTTATTGGTCTTTTTCTTGGTGGTTGTGAATTGCCTACCTAGGTGAATACTTATCATTTCCCAAATGGGAGGGGTGAGTTATTTCTCTATTAGGAAATATACATATGAAACCCTAGTGTGGTTAACATAAGTAGTTGTGGCATCCCTAGAGATTATATTTAGCAAGGTCATGACAACCCTAATCCCTTCCCTAAATTGGGCAATTAGAATTCTTCCTTGGAAATCTCTAAAAATATAGTTTCCCTAATTAAGCTAAGGTCTAATGATAATATCTAGGTCTTTTCTGGTGGTCTAATCCTTAATTATGGGAAAATCCACATGGGACTAAGGGAGCTTATAGTAACCCTCAAACGCTACAAGGGAGACATAAGCTACTCTCTTGGATGTGCCATCCTTAACAAACTAGTCCTCATCCACTCTACAATCTATAAAAAGAGGAGTAATCACATCACTGCAATGAAGTACCTCTGGTTTAGTAGATACATGATGGAGACAAGCCAATTTTACTTCTACCTAGTCCTTATATCTAATGTTGATTGATTCAATTATTATTTTATTCTAGGTAAGGGGTTGCATCTCATCAATGGTGAAGAAAATCTTGGTCCATTTCTTGTACCCATTATTCAATACCTTAGTGTCTAGCTTTGTATCATTGAAAACTCTACCCAAATGGTCCATAGATAGGTAGAGTTCAACCTCTTCCGACCATTGTTGTCTACCTACTACCATTGTTTCTTAAACCTTTGAAAATTCTTAGAACTAACTTGATAGAAACCTCTAGATTGATTTTTTTAATGCTCAAAATTGATTAGTAAGCTTCAATTATAATTTGAATGCTCACAATTTCCCATTTTATGCAAGTTTCAAGTCTTTAGGAGCTTTAGTGGTAGAGGTGATTGGGGATTTAGGATCATTCATGTCTCAAGATGTGATTGAGACTTACTTTTATACCTTTGCATCTCTAAGTGGATAAAATCCAAGTTCTATCATATTTTACTGATATTGATCTTATGTGGCCTCCATTCGGCTTCCTTTTGTGGAAATTTTCATATTTGTCTGAGGGAAGACTAGCCATTAGCCTTTGAATTCTTATTTTATTTTACACCATTAGATCAAGATCCATAGCATTAGTGAATTTTTTTGATTGTAATCCTAGTCCTTTTATCTCATTGGTCACTATAAATCTTAGCTCCTAAAATTACATTACCTAGGATGTTTTCATGTCATTGATCCCTAATCCTTGATATTTCTCCACATGTAAAGCTTTTAATCTACCCAAGTTATGCTTAAACATTTCAAACTATTGGATTAAATTGGTATGTTTAAACAAGGGTTGTTGGATATTGTAAGATGCATAATATTTAAGCTAGTTTGAGGGATAACTAAAGACTTAAGTTAAACAAATTATCCTAAGTTATTCAAAATATAAATGCAAATCCCATTAAAATCCTTGAAACATGACCCCTTTTATCTAGGCAAAAATTCATACTGACTTAAATTTGATGGTCTTGCTACTATCATAGGCATCCTCACAAGTGTTAAATTATGTGAGTGAAAATTTCAAATTTAAGTACTTTAAGTCCCTATGGTTGAATGTGAGAATGCCACACAGTTTTCTTACAAGGCTTCCCAAGATCATGGACTCAATGCACTTTGTTAGATTAGAAGAGTGATAGCCATTGGATAGAGATTTGAGGCATTGCATGTGATTGGCTATGTTAATTAGGTGGAACCCTTGTTGACATAGTTTGGTGTGAGTAGTTGCCACTTGGTATCCTCATGAGGCTTTGAAATTTCAACACTTGGCTCACACTATTATATTGGACCCTATGATGAAGAATATAATTTTGGATCTTCTTTTGTCATGGATCATTAGATCAAGTTGCATGATCAAGTGTGAGTTTTTGGATCCTGCAAGATGCAATAAGTATAAGTTAAGACCCTCGGTTAATAAAACTTAGGTTAATATTTTATTATAAGGCCCCATTCATATTAATAAATATAAGTGGGGTCTTAGGATAAAGACAGGATAAATTTTAATTAAAAGGGGGCATTGTTAAGGTACTTCATGGGGTGGTTAGGACAAGTGGAGATATTTAAAATAATATGCAAGGACTCAGTATTAATTTCATATTAAGGTTTTGTAGCATTAATAAACAAGACTAATCCCTAATATAAAATTAATCTTAGGTCTAAAATATTATTTTAAACATCCTCACCAAAATACTTCGACCAAAATTTGAATTCAAACTTGAGGGTTTCAAACCTATGATTTAAAACTCAATTTTTTTTGAAAAAAAAGAGACCAAGGTTAAGACTTAACAAACCATCTATTGGTAGAACTCTAGTGTATCTTTTGCTTGGTAAAAACTAGTATTTTCTATGAAACATGAATTTATTACAAAATAAGGTGAAACGTTAGAAGCATTTAGCACACTAGGATTTAAATTAAAAAATACCACATTATAACATGGATGATATTCAAATTCTACTAAAACCTAGGAGCATAGCCAAATTGACAAAAACAAGGTTTAAAACATCTCAAGGGCCCCCAATTGTTAGAATTAGGGGTATGTTGGCCCCAACAAAAGGATGGTGGGATTGGGATCCCTTGACCATATGTGAGATCACAAAGTAATGTAGAACATGATAAAGAACCTAATGGGTTGCATGTGACTTCCTAGAATGGCTTGTCCAATGTTTAGTGTGGTTGATGTGAGATGTTACACTAACCCATGAACAATGAAATTTTTGTAATCATAAAAGTATGGTTATAGTATTTTGTGTTGGAAATGGAAAATAAATTATGCATGAGGCATAAATAAAAAAGTTAGAATTGTCACATGATAATATGAATAATATAAGGTTTAGATTTTGGAATGAATGTTAGTAAGTTATGTGCGAAACACAACTAACTATTATGGAGAAAGCCACACCTAGAATGAGAAGTATATCTCAAAATTGGGTGTTTCACACTAAATAAACTAATGATTAAGAATTAGTGACAATAATTTAGGCTAAAGTATTAAATATATTTTATGTTTTGAATTTATTATCATAGAATTGTTTATTTATTGACAACATATCCATACTATGATAGAGAATCTAACATAAAAACTATTTCAAATTGAAAATGCTCTATCTGATTATTTTTGAATAATTTTGAAAATATGTGAAGTAAAATATAATTTTAATCCAACATTGATGCCTAAACATAGGTATGTCTAAAGTTGGATAATTTATCTACTTATATTTTCCCATAGGCACCAAGATGGTGCCTTTCTAAGGGAGGGAAGATGTCATATCCCCTAATTTTAGCCCCTTAGAATGTGAAAGGAATAAATTTCCTTATTAAGTTACATAAAAAGATTAATTATGTTATTGCTAGAGATATTACAATTGTGTTACTTATTTCCTTTCTCTTGATGTTAGGACTATTATGTTTTTAGTACATTAAACTAGAGATTTTGACGTTAAATTCAATAGTTTCATGTGAAGGGATGTTCCTAAATTAGATAATAATTATTAATTAGATAACTAATATATGTCTATAGGAAGGTTTTCTTAATATGATAGCTCTCTTGGATGAATATGATTATAGTAAAGGACCATCTTTACCATCATCTTGGCTATGTCTATTACTGTTATGTTTCAAATATAGTATTTTGTTCTAACTTAGGCTATGATTGGTATCTAAATAATGTTGAGTTTTGGATTGTCATTATTATTTTGAAATGATTTTTATGATTGAACAATGAAAAGGTTGATGTACAACACTCATTTTTTACATCATCTAATTTTAAGCTTATGAAGGAACTAGCAATTTAGCTATAAAGTATCATTATAAGGTTTTGGTTATCATAATCATTAAGTCATGAGTATTTTGACTTGAAAATGTTCAATTTTGAGACATGGTAATAATAAGAAAGGCCCTATTTTACTCATCTTACTCTATTGTGTTATTTTATCCCAGTTCATCTTTGACAATGAGGTCAAATCTGCCTCTATACCAGTGTTTCAATATGATATAGGCTTGGATCAAGTCCTATCATGGAGTTTTTCATTAAGAAAAAAAAGAACTTTTTGGTATGTTTATGTATACTCTTGTTTAAATGAGTATCTCACTTACCAAATTATTTTTTAAGGCACCTTGATCTTTGACTTGGTATCTTTAGTCCATGTGATGGTAATATTGCCACTATGGATTCTAACTTGGTCAATACTATGATAAAAATATGATTGGGTTTAAGCCTTATTTAACTAAATAGCCTTTGAGAGTGTTTTGGATTTAGTAATAATAATTAAATGGTTATTTTAAAATTATGTAGTCATATTAACATGGGAAAAATCTAAGGTATTGGTAATATATCTTAGAATGCATTAGAAGAAAACCATAAGAACTCCAAGCTATTGATTTTTTTCTTTTTTTATGCACAATTTGGGGCATGGAAACCACCAAGTAAAGAATACATGATAAATTGTGGAAAATAAAGGAGTATTTTTCATCAATTGGTCAGTTATAAATTTAGATCTCCTTGATAGTGGAAAAACTTCATGGAAAATTGTACAAAGTTGTAAGTGCATGTAAAAATCTTCCTTGGGTGAAATGGGTGCATGAGTTTTTCCATGGAAAAATCTGAATATCTACAATAATATTGGGCACAAACCCAAGCAAGTCATTTTTCCTCTTTACTAAGTATTTTTGCATTGAAATTTGAATAACATTATGGTAACCACTAGGATTTGAAATTTTTTACAAGCTCATATGTGAATATACATGTATGAATATATAAGTATCTAACATATAGGAGTTGCATGTGGTTACAATATTTTTACTTAATCCATTTCTAGTGGCTATTCCTTCTACTTGGTAGTAGTAAATGGAATTTGTAATTGTTACTTTTACATTTTTAAATATTCTTAAGGGTATACCTCATGGGCTAGTGTTGTTTTAATTAATAAATCATGCAAATGGGATTATGTATTGAATATTTATCATCTATAAATAATTTCTCTTTTTTCATGTTTTTAGGTTTGGTTAGGAAATTATTTTAGGGTTTTGTATTAACTCTCCCCTTTTGTGGGTTCACTTGAAGAAAAGTAAATTTTAGCTACTTTCCTCTTATTAAGGTGGGATTCACCTATGTATTTTTTTTGGTAAAAATACATGTTTGAGCTAGAAATTTTTTTCTAGTCTTTCCCCATAATTTTAAAACCCTAAAAAGGTTGATGTTGGGTATATTGTCTCCATTCATTTCAAACCTAGAATTGTTAAATTTCAAGAGGTAAATGTTATTTTATTTTAATCTTATAAATTTGTTATATAGTAACCTACAATTAATCTTATTAATGTGTTAGAATTTTGTATTAAAATATTATTCCTACCTTATTTTGATCATGTTGGGTATAAGAAAATGATGAGGTTATTTGGGAGGACTATGGGATTGATTCAATTCAGTGATGATGATTTAGAAACCTAGATTGTAATAATGACCTGATTGATTTATTGCTCAGTTGATTCATTCTTTTGGATTTATGTGTTAGAACCTTAGTGAGATTTTGGTATCGGTATATCATTATTTTGTGTATGTAGCTACATGTAGGTTTCGTAACATTTATATATCACTTTGAAACTTTACTAATGGATGAACATCACTCAACATATAATGATTGGAATATGTTTTCTTGTTGGAAATTAATAGAGTTATAATATCTCATTATTCAATTACAAGTGTTAATTATATTTGATAAATTGATTGTTATAATTTTAATTTCCCATTAGATAAAAGTAAAAATTAAATAAAAGTATATTAAATAATTTTGATTGGTTTTTAGATATGATTTATTATGAGCATAAAATTATTTGTCAAGGATGGTATTGTTTTCTTAGCTTTTTTGGGTTATAAATTAGGTGTTATACTATAAATATTGTTGTGCGTAGTATGTAGGTGATTTTTACATCCTCAAATATTAGTTATTCTATGCTTTATCTCATGGTTTCATTGTGGAGGCTGCCCTTTGATATGAATTTCAACATTTTGTTGGTGCAATGATCAATATAAGGAATTTATTAAAGTGTTTCTTTATTACTCTAAATTTTTCATGGAATGTTACTTTTATAAATATATGGTAATTAATTAGTTATATTTTTTTTATTGGCATCCCTAAAATAATCTTTTATAGCATATTTTTATTTTTAATGAATATCTTGATTGTTTGGGTTGAATTTTTCCACTTCTCATTGAAGAATATTATCTTATGATTCTAACTGATAATTTAGAAATTAAATGTACTAAGTGGATTTTTGGAGTTATATAAATTTTTCATTCCTTGGTTCATGATAGAAGAGATACTCATTGATGCATTGACAAATTTCAAATTTGAACCCTAATGGGTAATTCTTAGGGAATACTTGTTAGATTTTTATCTATATTATCTTTTAAACATAGAATAATACTTATCAATACTTCTAGTTGGAAGGAGGTAGGACTTTATATGTGTTGTAACATATAGGATATATCTTTTGGAAAACACGATGTTTGCATTTTATGAAAAGATACATTTTGTGAAGGATTGTTTCCTTAATTTGGTAATGGTTTGAATTGTGCCTTGAGTTAATTTATTAATTCTTAAAAGGATCAGCTCAATTTTAGTTTTACTTTATTAAAAAAAGACCTTATTGGTAAATGATTAGACTCTTTATTATTAAGTGATATAATGACTTTATATTATTAAGAGATCATTCCTTCTAGCATAGACTCATTGATAATGGGTCTTCAGGATATTTTACCATGCATATTGAAGAGGGAATTTCACTCAGTAGAATTGATTCTCAGTTCATAATGTCTATTATACCTCATAATGCTCAAGTTGGAAGCACTTGTAAATTATCCTATATTTTCTATGAATATTTCACTTTAAAAGGTTGATTATTATAATATTAATTAAATTTGTAACATCTCTTATGTTGAGCATTATTTATATGCATTAAATAACAAATTCATGCACTCTAGTATGTGTATGATTTGTGAAAAACACTCATCCTTGCCTAGTTTTTATGTGAGACCTCATATTTGTTCATCAGTTATTCATATGGAATATCATCCCTTGATGTTATCTCATGTGTCTAGTAGGATTGATTCCATTATATAAAATATAAGTCTAGGAAAGGATATATATTTTATTGCTTGAAGGCCATCTATAAAAATGCTTGGTTTCAAAGCAAGTCAAAATAGAATTAATATAAACTTGTTTAGGTTATAAAGAGTTCTTTAATGGAATTTATTTATCAAGTAAATCTGATATTCTATGTTTTACCTATTTAATTTATTATCCATTCATCATATGATGTTGAAATGATTCAAATGTTAGTTATATCATAGCCTTTAGAATTATGTTTCCATTTAGAGTTTTGTATTGGAAATCTAAATATTACCATACCATTTTTGGGATGGTCATCATAAATAAATTTATTTTATTAAACATAATGGAGGGGTTATATATTGATGTTTTTATGCTAATATGAAAAATTGATAGTTCTTTGTTATGATGTTCAGTTACGTTGTATGATTGATTAGTGCAGTGAACTTTTTATTGATGAAAATGGTGAATGATACATGCATAGATGTATCCAAGTATGGATATCATACAATTTTAATGGAATATTTTTTATATTATTATTTATCTTTAACTCTCACCTAGAACCAAGGTATTTAGAACAAGTTTATGTTGTGTAAATTTGTCAATGCTCTTAGTGTGGATTGTAAGTTATGTTTGGTGACTCACTTTTGATTAAGGAAATAAAGTTAGTATAAATTTTAGAACATGAGTCCTGCTTATTATTTATAGAAATGAGTCAATATGAAAATATATTAGCCTTTACGAAGTGGATTTGAGTTAATAAATAAACACGTAAGGACTCTAATTCTTGAATCTATGAAGGAAATGTTGATTGGGATGTGGTTTAAAAATATAAACATGGATATTAACACTAACCATGTAAATTTTGATTAGATTTATTTCAACCATAATACATTAAATAAGTAATAGGGATGAGTAATGACCTCACTCTCACTTAATATCCCACTTTGACTATCTTATTAAGATGCCATCATTTCAATTGGTGATGTGAGGAAAGTATCAAAAAAATTATGAGAGTGGGTCATTACACTTTATTTCATTTAATAGTTATCCAAGTATATTTTTCTATACATCCATTAAAATTACAAGTATTTTAAGAAATTTTGTTATTCATAATTAAATTAAAATAATTCATCCTTTTGTATTTGTTAAGTTTCTTATTTATCACTCTTTATATGAATATTTGTTCCTTGTGAAATTTGAATTGATGAGATATGCAAAGGATAAGTTTTATAAATAATTATAATTTTCTTATTTATTTATTATATTTCTTAATCTTATCATATTATATATATATATATATATATATATATAATATGATAAGATTAAGAAATATAATAAATAAATAAGAAAATTATAATTATTTATATATATATATATATATATATATATATATATATATATATATATAGTGGTGCGGTAAGAAATTTATATTGATTCAATTTGAAATAACCCCAAAAAATAAATTGGGAATTGTTAATAGAGTACACAATATAACCATGTAAAAAACCCACTACACACCCTACCATGCACAATGCATCAACATGATCCCACATCAAATGAGTAGATAACCCATAAACATATTGGGTCAAAGAGATGCTTATGTTGGTATAACCATCACTAAAAGATTCTAGAGGGAAAGGGGTTGCCTAAAGGGTGAACATCATTCAAGGGGTATTAGTGTGTGGGCCCAAACTAATAACCTTCAAACCTTTAGAATTTAGTTTCCCCATTGAACAAACTAGGGATACTCAACCCCATAATAACATATTATAACCTTATATGGTTATGAATTGGTAACTCATATAGCAAGGAGAGTCACTAAAACCCATGGGTATCTTCAATAAGGATAATGACATAAGGTAAGATTCAACATAATAAGAAGTCAACTTCTAGCTAAGTTTAATTATATCAACATGATAATAAGGAGGTGCCATTAACCATGATTTGAATCATGCCAATCCTTATGACATATCAGGGTCGACCAGTAGCTAACCTCAATCTGATACTTGTGTAACCCCGCACAAGATTATGACCATAAAACCTTATGGTCACATATGTGAGAACTAGCTCAGGATTTATCTTAAAAGACCATGGTGTCAAGCTACAATAATACCACAGAATTAGCTGATCACATGTATACAACAATCATGATCATTTATTGATTACCAAGTGAGGTACCCATGTTGAATATGACATAACATCCTTAATAGTCATGTTATACAGACAAGGACTCATCCACATGGCCTCTTACCATGTTTGATAAAACCATCAATTGAAAAAAGGTGCCAAAATAAATTTTGGTATACAGTGGGAGTTATATTAATAAATTTTCACTAAAGGATCCTCACACTACTAAACTAATCCAAATACTTAATAAAAAATGTATAATATAACCAAAAGATCAATGACTTTCTTGTATGATAATTTAGTGATTAGGCTAATTACCATGTCATAATTTTAGACCAAGTATGGCTACATTAATGAATATATGGTTTCCACAAAATCTTTATTTGTATATATCCAACCAAGCATACCAAGAACATACACCAATTTATAAATATGTTGAGTAAAGGAGAGTCAACTCAAAATTTGGGTTAACAATCATTTGTTATGATTTATCAAGTTTAATTCCAAGCTAAGAATAAACCATAAATAACTTACTAGTTGACTATGGTTCCATGCTTTCACTCACCATAAGACACATTCATACCAATTATCATGACTAGATTTACACCTTAAAAGATAATAATTAACTTACAGCTTTGCCAAATTTTTAATGCCTGACATAATGTTAACAAGAACATAATACATTTGCATTAGCATTAAATATCATCAAGGTAATAATATGAAATAAAGGCATCCATTAATTTAGATTCAAAAGGTAATTTAGAAATAGAACCACTAAAAATAACATCATAAGACTAGTTTCCACAAGGCCATATCATGGCGCATCTACAATGAAATTCTAACCCATTTAGCATGACATGGTCTATTATGAACATGAATAAAAACATATATAAAAATACTCTATATACTTAATTGTATACAGAGGCCTTAATAATAATAACTTATACATAAGCATGAATATAATGATAATATACACTTAATTTCTTAAGCAATAAGTGTTTACAGGATTAAGGTTGCCAAATTTGCACATTCATAATAGGAATGCTTCAAGCATCCCACAACTAGCCAATAGAAAGGTGGAAAGATTAATTTTCTCACATACCTAATTTAATATCTGAGGTTAAATGAGTAACATAACATATAAACACAATTATTATAGCTCTGGCTATTCTAAACTTATGTCTCAAACCACCCAAATAACTCTTCCCATCACCAAGGGAGTCCAACAACTTACATTTGGTCATGATTAAAGTTGAAGCACTCAATGCACATTTTCAATTTAATGTAACCAATACTTAAATAAGGATGTAATTCATAATTATAACCAAATAATAAAGAATACAAAGATTGATAGACTTAACATATGAATACAAATACAAACTCGTAGATATAAGCACAAGGAACCCATCATGCTACTAAATTATTACAATGTTTAGATCAAGTATTCAAATAAATATATGTGAAATACAATAAATTAGTTATACAATAAGATCAACCAAGGAAATTAATCACTCTCACACCTTCCATGAATTAACAAGGACATACATGACCTTCAATAGGTAACCATTAAACATGAAACTGAACAAGGAAAGAGCCAACTGAATGGAAATCCCTACACTAAAAGGGTGGAAATAGATGTATCAATTTAAGCTAGCAATTTTATCCTCTTCAAAACTAATATTCTAAGAATCAAATTCTATATTAACAAAACAAGATATGGTAGGGAAAAAACCAATCTAATTTAATTTTCACACAAAGGAAGTAAGCAGTCCAAATTAGCTTGATACTTTATTTAATCTTCATATAGAGGGAAAATAATATTGAACAATCATATGAACTTTCAAACAACTAAGATAATGAGTAACCATGTAATTCTAGTGAGACAAAATCAATCATGCTCATAGCACATGGTGACATAATCTACAATAATGAGGAGTATACCACTCTTATCCATTAATAACTATTCTGATACATTAGCAAATTTGTTTTCTCAATGAGTGCTAGCATCCAAATAAAAACAGCATAATGGAATACCTATGGCAGCTCAAATACCTCCTTCATGATATGAGATTTCCAGTAAGTCCATCCATCGTTAAGGAAAGGGAAAAGCCAAAATGGAACATGCAAAACTAATGATAATATCAATAGGCTACTTGTCCTTGTAAGATTAAATTTCTAAAACAATATTTACCAAGTAAAAACTAAATCAAAGTCTCATTAGTGAAAAATAAACAACTTCAACATTTCCTCAATAAATCAATGGTGTCTCATCTTGCCGAAAATTCAACCAAATGGTGATATACTAGTTTTTATCCTTTCTTTCATGCATACTAACCACATAACCATGATCACCTCAAATCAACAAGCACTCATTCAATAAATAGCCATTATGCATTAAATCCCACATAACATGTATGAATGCATAAAAGGTTAATTAACTCAAGATACACATTCATGGAATCAAACTTCTATCCTTTGTCAACCAAAACCAGATATTTTCATATAAAACTAAATACAATTCAATTAGTATATCTGAAAATTACTATTTTAATTACAAGTGGTAAACAAATCCAACATGATTACCATCTCAACAAAAGGTGTTTCGCAAAAGTTCACACTTTTATAAAAGTTGCAACCTATGTTTAATTAGATATGCAAGGTGGTTCAAGTATAAGGTGTTTTTATATTATATTGAATAACCAAGGAAGAAATAAAAGATGAGATGCCCATCACCATTGTTTAGATAACAATGGGATTTTTGTATCGAGGAAATGTTAATTATTAGGGAAAATACTTCTTGTCTTTAGCAAAATGCAACCCACTATTTTTTATTTCTTTTAAAATTTAATCTCAAGAAAGAAAATAAAACTATAATCCTAATTCTACAAAATAAAATGATAGAATCCCTCCAATAAGATTTTAACATCCACAATGGGTAGCCATTAATCAGGAAAATGTTAGATATTACCCAAGGTCATACCCTATCTTCTCTAAAGTAATCTAACCCATATTTTTTACATAAAATCCTTAGATATACAGTAGCCATGGCATATACTTAGGTGAGAATAACTAATATCCTCATAGGAAGATACACCCAACAAGGTTTTCACATAGCTTTGAGATTATTAATACCAATTTAATTATCAAATTTTACACTAGAAGGGGAAAATGAACACATGCATAAGATCAAACAAACAAGGTTCAACATCTTGCAATTATTAACATAAAATTTTAAAAACAAAATATACCTAGAAAGAGGGGTTCACATGTCTGGAAGTGTATAAAAAATTATGTGGGGTCTTAAATAGGGCTTTCCCATGGTGCCATACCCAGTCGTAGTATCAAAACTGCTCCTATCTCCAACACCCTGCTCTATCTCCCATTCATTCTCTTCTACTATTAATTCCCTTCTTTCCCAAAATGTAGGCCTAGAACCTCTTATTTTTTCCATTTCTCAAGGTATCTCGATGCCCTTCATTACTTTTCTCACCAATGCCTCTCCCTCTCATCACCACCCTGACTCTATTCCTCATTGGCTATAAGATTAAACATAGTCTCATCCTATCACCTCACTCTCCTAGTAGGTCAATGACTCAAGGAAAGAAAATTAACTTGATAGCCATGCCAAAAACCTTAGCACCATTACTACATGTCAAATTTAATTTTATTTAAATTTAATGGTAAAACAAAATAACGTAAGTTATATTCAATATTTAGTTTTTAAATTAGCGAGAGGGGTCTGACTATAGTTATAAAGTTTTGCCCAGCATTCAAATTCACATGGAAGAGGAAACATTATTTTCCTTCATATATTTTATTCCCTTCCAAACTGGGTTATATGGCAATTCCAACATTGACCTAGGATTAAAAAGAAGCATAATTTATTTTATTTATTTCCAAAAACCAAGTATGGTGAGTTCCATGAGGATCAGTGGTTAGGAAAGGCTAAATGTTTCATTTTAATTTTAATTAGTTTACCCACATAATCATTCAATGGTATGGTTGGGCCTAAAATTCTAAAACATAACAAAATACAATAAAAGGGGTCCTTCTAAAGCATAGGCAATATATCAAGCTAACTACAAAATAATGCATCCTTCAAAACCATTTACAATACATGCCTTAAGCAATTTGGAATTTACTAATTAAAACTCCACAATTAGAATTTCATAAATATAAGATTTCTCATGCCAATTCCCCTCCATTTAATTTCATAAGACCTTACGGATACATGTACACTTTCATATATATATAACATAAATAGATCACCTTAATCTTATATATATATATATATATATATATATATATATATATATATATATATATATATATATATATATATATATATGAGTGTGTGTGTGTGTGTGTGTGTGTGTGTGTGTGTGTGTGTGTGTGTGTGTGTGTGTGTGTGTGTGTGTGTGTGTGTATGTATGCAAGTGAATCATTAGATATAAATTAAAGGACTACTCTAATTTTGACCCTGATCCAGATGGATGTATAATTGTATCTCGACAAACTGGTTATACAAAGTCACTATTGGTGGGGACGTGACATAATTCTAATTTTGTCTTTCAACTTTCAAGATTGAAATGAACTTGATATTTTATAGCGGCTTCTAGAATATTACTTTCTCAAAAATAAATAGAAACTTATAGGTCATTAGGTTTGAATTTATTTAATAAAATTGAAATTGAAACTTAGTGTCTCCTAAATTCATACTATTCTTTTTATTGGAATTTACTCACTAGTGACAAGTCTAATATATTATAATCACTTACTAGTTAGACTAATCAATTTAGACATATTTTTTTTAAAGTATAAATTTACGTCAAGTGATCTTGATAGTTATATAATTTTTTATTTGATTTTAAATATTTATAAAATAATAATTATAAAATAGTTTAAATATATTGATTAGAAAAATTTGAAACATTCAAATTTAAATAATAATATAAAAGTTAACAAAGCCCCGCATTAATTGGTACTCAACATAAGCATGATAATGCTAAAATTTTTATTATGATTGACACTTATTTTGAAATGAATAAAAATAACATAAAAAAATATCATTTTTTGACTTAAAAATATAAAAATACAAAACACAACTATAGGTTCTTATTATATGGTAATTGCTTCTGATTTGACCTTAAAAATATAATGATTTGTACAAAATGAAATTTTATCCAACATCTCTCCCTTGTCACTAATTTATATAAAAATTCAATATAATATTCAAATCATTGATATCTAACCATTTATGGAAAATAATGAATTAGATATGAAGTTATTTTACCCTTCTAAATAAATTCTTTTATATTTGAGTAAATTTTTAGCACCTTACTCCATTTCTTAAGTGTTCAACTCTTTTATTTAATAGCATACTTATGCATTTGTAAATCCTAAGAATATACTCCATATTTTTCCATGTAAAGTTTTTATGTTAGTATTTTGGGATAATGGGGAATCTAGTTCAAATTATAGATTATAGATCCTTTAAACACCATGTCAACCTTGAATAGTTGGTAGAATGAAATTATACATGAAAAAAGGAAATGTTTATTTACCACTCTATCAATTTTGGTATTATGTGACTAAATTTGATAGATTTATTTATAAGGAATGCTTTGAATCCTGTTTTTCTTAAGATTGTGATAAATTAAACTATCTATTGTTAACTTCACAACATTCACATTACAATTTTTGAACACATGATACTTGTTTTTTCAAAGTAAAAATTCAAAGAATATTGATAACCCTCTTTTTAATAATAATAATAATAATAATAATAATAATAATAATAATAATAACAACAACAACAACAACAACAACAACAATAATAATAATAATAAACGGATCCTCACTTAAAAATTATGCAGAGAAAATGAATACTTATACGTAATTATTCCCCACATATATCACTAATATTGTGTGGTAATGTCCATCATGTGTCAAGGTTTTATTTTAAAATTATCTTATCACAAAACATTGCACCATAAAAAAATTATTAGCTTACCTAGAATCTTACCAACAATCATCATTATTATTTATAAATTAATATCATGAATATTGACTTCCTTCCCATCATTTGTTCTTGATAAAATAGTATTTTTAATATTTATATTATATTAAAAAGGGTAGTCAATGGACACACCCATGGTGTTGGGTGTAATATTACACAACATTTCCTTTAACACTCCATCTATGTGATTTCCATGATATCTCCTTCAATAAATCATGCTTAAAATTTTACACTATTGTTTTTACATTAAAAAAAGTATATGAGAGAATTTGTTTTTTCAACAATGCATTCTTTAAAAATTTCCATGGATTTTTATCTATGCCATTCATAACAAAACATTTTTACGTATTTTCTCACCTCAAAGAAGAGATATAAAAAACAAATGCCTCCTTAAAATATTCTTCCCATGTCATGCCGATAATTTTCCATGTCTTTTCTCACCTCAAAAAATATATACTACAAATTGATGCTTCCCAGTCAACATGACATATGTAATATGTTATTATTTCATAGTATCTATCTCCATGACATCCATGCCTTCAATTTTACACATCTTGTATCACCTAAAAAATATATTTTATACATGGATGCTTCCCTAGAAAATACCTCCCACATTGTGCCTAAACTTTCCACATATTTTCTCACCTAAAAAAATATATGTAACGAATATAATCTCCCCATAAACATCACATATATAATATGTGATAATTCCATGGTCTTTGTCTCCAAGCCATACATGTCTACAATTTTCCATAATTTGTATCATGTTGACAAGAGATGTGACAAATGGGAACTTCTATATAATATACTTCTTAGGTCATGCCTTTTTATGTATTACTAACCATACATTCCATTTTATAATTATTATTTAAAATAAAAATTTAACCACATGTTCATTCTTGTGACCTACACAGATAAAACTATTTGTTTTTTCTAATTCATGTTTTAATACTTTTTTCTTTTTGTAGATGGATTCTTCCCTATTAGTGGTGATATTAAATATAACCATTATTTTCACTTTAGCCATTTATGAAATATTGATCTCCTTGAACACATGCTTTCCTTAGATTTATCACTTTATAAAATAGAAGTGGACATTGGATGTTCTAATATAATTAAATGCATACATAATATTTTCTTTACAATCTCAAATTTTTATTTATAAGTCAAACCCACTAGGGTCATGTACTCCATAGATTTATAGTAAAAATAAAAACCTAGCAATCACTAGATTTGTTTTTATTTTATAAAAAATAGGAACCTAACAAACATTATATTCAAATTTATTTTAAAACTATATTATATGTAAGATATTGCATTGTTTGCATAATTACTAATTTTGATCAGTGACTTTCCCTCTAACAGGTAGGGGTACCCTTTATTTAAAGACCACCACTTCCATCTCTACATATATGAGTGAAAAAATAGTTAGAGTGAGTGAATGTAGTTATATAAAATATCAAAATTTGTAGCTTTGGTGTGGCTTGTGACACCTAACCCATAGGTCCCTCTTGCATGCTCTCATGACCCTTCTAGACACCTTTTAGGTTATTCCCAATCATCTGTAGACTTCCAAAACTTAGTTCCAACACAATAAAGCTATATTTCCTATGTTAATTCCATCCCCCTAGGTCTTGCACCTATAATACAATTACACCCAACTTGAACTATAGTGTTAGACCTTAGGGTGTCTGATTTCAACACTCGTATCCAATTGCATTTTGATCTCTAATGATTATTTCCTTTTGGTTCTGATCCTTCATCCTATCAGCCTAGGATAAGTACATTAGACCCGTGACTAATAGATATATATAAAATCCCATTCAAATTTCATTAGAGGAGGTTTAAAAATATTACAAAAACAAGAAAGAATACAAGAGAGACCACTAAGGTAAATTCCCTATTCTTTCTATACAACCATCCAATATAGCTATGAGCATATCCAAACCCTTAGACCAGCCCCTAACCACCTAAAGCACACCCAATTTAATATTTTTACGTCTGTATAACACTATTACACAAAGCACATCAAGTGGGAGAATTATATATGGCTTGATTCCTCTTTGGAGTATTGGTATGTAGGTAGTGTTCCCATATAAGGGGTGTGGATACACCTTTGGTGCATCTTACACACACTAATCCCCATTTCTTTCTCAATTTTTATCAATGAATAATGGATTCTAGGGTTTAAATATTAAATCATCATTACAAATAGTTTTGTATACTTTTAACAATCAAAATTTAGTAGGTAGGCTAACAAAGGGACAACAAACAAAACCTAGAAAATTGTGGTCTCTACGAGTAGTTTGGATAATAGCAGTAGTAATAGACTATAGCACTAGACCATAGGGTGTACTATTTTTTCACTCCTATACCTTCAAAAAACAAAATCTAGATCCTAATTTGTGATACTATCCCTGTCCTACACAATAAATTCTAGACCCTATCTCAGTCATTTCATCCTATTTTCAGCTAAGTCTTATTTTTTCCATATTTATTAATATTTATAGAAAGGTTAGAAATATAAATAAAATATACGAATTAGTATTTAAATTATTAAAATATTATTTATTGATTTATTTAACTCAAAACCTTAAGTAAATTAGGAATAAGACTCCAATATTCCCAAAAATGTTAAATCATTTAGTGAACCCGACTTCATTTGTGCATAAAAACACTAGAAACCCTAGGGAAAATTCCTTCCTATTTTTCCAATATTTTTATGATTTTTTACCTTCATATTTAAATCATAAACTCACTCTAATTTTAAAAATTCCATAATAATTTTAAAAAAAAAATTATTTTCTTCCAAACCCTAGTTGGATATACTAGGTCCATTTAAATCAGATTTTTTCTAATTTTTTTTATTTTTTTTACCTACATAT
The DNA here is from genome assembly GCA_037957365.1 of Torreya grandis. Lineage (NCBI taxonomy): Eukaryota > Viridiplantae > Streptophyta > Pinopsida > Cupressales > Taxaceae > Torreya > Torreya grandis. The sequence continues at coordinate 667,581 of JARHVA010004466.1, forward strand.
TTAAACCATAAATTTAATTTAATGTTTAAAATTACATAGTAATTTTTTAAAATAATTTTATTCCAAACCCTATTTCAATATACTAGGTCCCTTTAAATCAAGACTTTTTCTAATATTTTTTTAATTTTTTACCTACATATTTAAATTAGAAATTCACAATTTATTTTTAAAATTCATAGTAATTTAAAAAAACCCTAGTTGTATATACTAGGTCCCATTTATTTTGAGGTATCACCTTACATGTTTGTGAGCTTCGTATCCTTTTTATGCATTCTCCAGTTTGATGTTTTTAGGACTTTACATTTCCTATATTCAATAGTTTCCTTCCATATCACTTTGCTTATTACAAAAAATTCAATCAATTTTCAATTTGTTTTCCTACTTTAACAATGATACAATACACTAGTTTTGATGAAACTAATAAAAGGGAAATTCAAGAACTCTTAACATCTTGATGTGCAAGGTTACATGTTTAAAATACTACAAGAAGAACAATAAAAAGTGAACAATGGTCAATCTTATCAAACCATAAAGAAACTAGTTTTAAATTACAATATGGGGGAAACTATGTCTCAACAACCCCCTATAATAGCCAAACCTTCCTCTATGCCACCATCAGCTATGATTAGTACATCTTTGTCTCCTAATGTGGTAGCCCTTATGCAAGAGATAAAATGTCTTCGATCCAAGGTGTTACATCTTGATCAAGGTGATTCAAGACCAACATAGGCATTGGATTCTTTTTCTCTACTTCATACACCATTAGCACGTCATATTGTTTATACACCCTTGCCATTATGTTTTGTACAACACAAGCTCACCTTATATGATGGCAAGGGATATCTAGAGACACACTTGAGGTATTTTAATGTATCATGATTGGACTATGTGCCAAATGATTGGATTCTAACCAAGCTATTTCTATCGAGTCTAAAGGATTATGCTTTATAATAGCTATATAGTCTACCAAATCAGTTTATCAATACATTAAATCCTTTAGCTAACATGTTCCTAGCTTATTTAAGCATTAAAATTGGTGATTAGGTTTCCTATGCCCAATTTTCACAATAGAAACAAAGGTTAATGAGCATCCCACAGATTATGTTCTTCGATATAAGACTATCTTAGCTAAGAAAACTAGCCCCATGGCCAATCAAGAGTTATAATATCTCTTCAAATAGAGTCTTCTACTAGCTTTGCATGAATAAATAATGTTCAAAAGGTTCTCTTCCTTCATTGAGTTACATCATACATTAAAGGAAAGGGAAGTCAAATTAATTTCAATAGGAAAACTCAGGTACACAAGTATAGTAGAAATAATAAACAAGAGTAAAATAAAAGTCCCATACAATGTCAAGGTCAATAATAAAAAAATTTAGAATCAACCTATAGTTAATACAAATTCAAAGCCCTCTGAGTGAATGGTTTTATCAACACCTCCTTGGTGAACCTTTATGCATCTACCAGCTTCTCCAACTAGAGTTTTATAGTAGCTTTTGGAATGTAATATCATATCTCTCCCTCCTATTCAAGAATTTGATCCAATCAAACCTCTTCCACAAGGATTTGATTAGAATGAATTTTGTGACTTTCACAAGGCACTAGGCCACACAACAAATAGATGCATCCATCTGAAACATAAGATATAGGACTTGATAGATGGAAATATTATTGATCTTGGCACTCTAATTGAGCCTCCTTAGGCAAAGAAAACATAAGACAAAGCCTTTAAAATCTTCTTAGGTCCTTTTCTATATCATTCTAAACATGATATAGGGGATATATCAAGTTCTCACCAAGTATATCATCCACATCCACCACTAGCTGTATATAAGGCACCTTCAGTTGAGTCAAATATTTTGGGTAACATGATTGGTGTGTATAATTATAGGGTTCTAGCTAGACCTTTGATCTCCTTCTTAGAGTAAGAGATAGTTGAGGATGATTAGAATTATCATGCACTTTCTATAAAATATTACATTCATAACCATCCTATTCATAGTGTTCTCATAGACAATGGATCTAGTATGCACATGTGCACTATGACATTATTTTATCTTTTGGGATATTTATAGCATGATATTATCCTGATGGACATAGTTATCAGTGGATTTTTTGGGCACATATAAATTTCATTGGGTGAGATTGTACTTCCTCTATAGTTTGGTCTAATACATGTGGCCACACAATTTAATATTGTTCCAAGTGTAGATGTTTTTTATATGTTACTTGGTCCACCATGGATATAGAAACTTAGTGCAATAATTTATACAATTAATAGATGCATGATATTCATTCATGATAATTAGGTTGTTATACTTGGTGGAAATTTGTATGAGTTGTCACTCCCCACTTCAAATCCATCTACTATTTTGCAGCCACCACTTTTAGTTCTACCACCAATTTCATCTTCTCTACCAGTTATAGTTCTTCCTCCAATTCAGATTTAAACACAGTTGAGGCCTTCCTTGCCAACACAAAAATTTCATACACTTCCATGGAGGCCTCTTTTGGAGAAACCACAATTTCAAGATTCTAGATAGTTTCTAACTACAGTGTTTACACCCATGGTAGTATCATTGAGGTCTCATGCCTTGACACATAGAGCACATGTTTAAATAGCTTCTCCTATTATTAGATGGGTCCATAATAACCCCATAGTTACATCCACTTCTTAGAGTTATAGGGGTCCCCCATAGTCGGTTTTTAATTAAAATATTTTAGATCATTTAAAACATATATAGATTTTAGAATCATAGTCTCAGCCCTTCCATCATGCTTCATGATCACACATGATCCCTCTCATTGATATAGTACACCATGATAGGGAGTCTCTCATGAGACTCATCAGTTAGTATCATTTCTTCCCAATATTTCTTGTACATATCTTATTTTCAATTTCTTGTCCATAGTCTCCTAATGACTGATTGTACATAGATTATATAAAAAATAATACAAAATTTCAAAAATATCAAAAACATTAAAATATGTAAAAATATCAAAACAATACAAAATTTCAAAAACATTAAAATATGTCAAAATATCAAAAAATACAAAATTAGAAAAATATAAAAAACATTAAAATATTCAAAATTTAAAAAAAAATCAATTGTAAGCATCATTCATGCTTTATATTACTGTTACCATGCTAGACTCAAATTTTGATGTTTTATGATATTATTTGTCAATTTAGCTACAATACCATACTTAACTTGATCTTCTTTGAGTGTGTGTAGTGACTTATACATCCTTGATTATTTCACTCTACCCATTGAGGGATCATCTTACTTCATATATTAGAGACATATATCAATATATCTACCCATTGCAGGCATCTTCTACATGCATACACCATATAGGTTATGTCATTCCTACACCACACACTCTAATTATCATGTTAATGTACATTAATTACTAACTTACATAGATTACTTTATAGACACTCACTAGTATATAACACTTGTGTATTTATTAGCATATACCTAGTCTTGTACTACATGTCTTACATACTTTTACTTCTTGATTTAATTATTTAGATGTGATTTTGCTTTCAAAATTTATATGTTTTCCTTTCTTTTTTTGTGTAGCTAGATATGATTGCATTTCTCAATTCTTATTTTATATCTTGTGTGTGCCTTAAGACATTTGCCAATGTACTTTACTTGTACTCTTCTATGTGCATGCGGCCCTTGTGTCAACCTGGCTTATTTTAATTATATGTGTATGTGGAATTTGAACATGAATTATATGTTTGTTTCCTAGTTTGAGTGACATGTGCCCATGTCCCTTATTTGCTTTTCCCCTTGGCCACTCTTGTATGCTTCTTACTTCTTTCCTTATGTACTTGTTGCTTGATTATTTCTCAAATTATTTGTAATGTCATGATCCACATCATGAATTATCTTAATTTTTTAGATGCCATGATGGACATCATGCTCCATCCCTCCTTGAAAAATAAAAACTAAAAACTAATTAGACTTCTAGTTCATTATATTGCACATGTTATTGCATTGTTATATCTATCTAGGCATACCCCTAGTGATCTAACAATCTCTAATACAATCCATGCCATATCTTGAGATATTTTGTTGATTATAATTTCTATGTCATGTATTCTCAAAGCATAACACACTTGTAGGGATCTTTCTTCTAAAGATAGTCATTGTAGGGTCTTCATTCCTACCCACAAAAGAAGAAGCAATAAACAGGGGATTTGTCATAGAGATTAGAGCTCTTACTAGTCAAAAAATCAATTTTTAGAACACCCAAAATAGTATTTAGACTTTAAACCAAGTAGAACAGACTAAATAAATAGTGATAATTATAGATCAATCATCAAAATCAACACATGACAAGAGCACCAAGATTGGACTATAATGTTGATAATAGGGTGTCATATTTTGGCACTCTTGTCCAAACAACAAAAATACTAGATTTTATAGAAATAGATAGAAAGGTAAGTATAGCTATAGTTTTGTCAAAAATATTTTAGTTCAAATTAGGTAGTTGGTTTAGTTTTAAATTAGGCAGTTGGTATAACTTATAGATTAGAATCCATGTTATTAAATTAGGCAGTTGGTATAACTTATAGATTAGAATCCATGTTACATACACTAATGATTGGATGCAATTTGTGCATCACATTTCTAGTTTTAAATTAGGTAGTTGTTATAACTTATAGATTAGAATCCATGTTACATACACTAATTATAGAGCAATCATCAAAATCAACACATGACAAGAGCACCAAGATTGGACTATAATGTTGATAATAGGGTGTCATATTTTGGCACTCTTGTCCAAACAACAAAAATACTAGATTTTATAGAAATAGATAGAAAGGTAAGTATAGCTATAGTTTTGTCAAAAATATTTTAGTTCAAATTAGGCAGTTGGTATAACTTATAGATTAGAATCCATGTTACATACACTAATGATTGGATGCAATTTGTGCATCACATTTCTATTCTTTTCTTTCTAAATTTTAGTATATTAGCCAAGCATTATCAGTAGTTGCATGCCTTATTCCAATGACAAGAGCACCAAGATTGGACTATAATGTTGATAATAGGGTGTCATATTTTGGCACTCTTGTCCAAACAACAAAAATACTAGATTTTATAGAAATAGATAGAAAGGTAAGTATAGCTATAGTTTTGTCAAAAATATTTTAGTTCAAATTAGGCAGTTGGTATAACTTATAGATTAGAATCCATGTTACATACACTAATGATTGGATGCAATTTGTGCATCACATTTCTATTCTTTTCTTTCTATAGCTACTAGATTGGACTATAATGTTGATAATAGGGTGTCATATTTTGGCACTCTTGTCCAAACAACAAAAATACTAGATTTTATAGAAATAGATAGAAAGGTAAGTATAGCTATAGTTTTGTCAAAAATATTTTAGTTCAAATTAGGCAGTTGGTATAACTTATAGATTAGAATCCATGTTACATACACTAATGATTGGATGCAATTTGTGCATCACATTTCTATTCTTTTCTTTCTATAGCTACTAGATTTTAAATTAGGCAGTTGGTATAACTTATAGATTAGAATCCATGTTACATACACTAATGATTGGATGCAATTTGTGCATCACATTTCTATTCTTTTCTTTCTAAATTTTAGTATATTATCCAAGCATTATCAGTAGTTGCATGCCTTATTCCATCTATAGATGGTTGGCATCATTTCCAAGTGGCTTCCACATAATCCTATTGCCTAGTTTTGAAGTGGCTTTCATATAAGCATAATATCCACCTTTTTTTAATGTCTATATTGTTAAATTATAAAACATTCATGGGATTCAAGATCCATCTCATATGACACACATTCATACTAGTATCAATTCATAGCTTCACTTCATAGGGTAATGATGGAGCCAAAGGACTAGCTAGACTTTATATTCTTGATACAAATACTTAGAGGGATTAGATACTTAGTCCAAAAATAAATTAATGCACACATGATCACATAGCTTCACTTAGTGGGTGACAATGGAGCCAAAGGGCCATCCTTTGCATTCTTAAGCTAATCAAGGGGAATTGAGCACTCAACTCCATTTGTGATATTTATTTGAGTACAAAATCATTCAATACATACCTAGCATCACTCAACATCACAATAGGTTTTGTATTATTTCACATACCTGGTGAGGTGTATTCATTCCTTTCTCTTCCTCTCTCTTTTACATAGTTTTGGTACATTATTATTTTATATATAGCATATCTAGTAAGAACTAATATACTTTTTGTTTTCTCTTTTAGATTTACACTTCACAACATGTTCTTTCTATGCACACCTAACATCACATAAATTCATGAGTTTCACCCTTGTAAGGAAGTTAGTTTATGATTTCTACTTTTCCTTTATCCTAGTAGTTCATTTTTCTATATTACTAGAATAAAAGGGGGGAAATGTATTCATATAAAATGTAAAAATTGATAGCTTGAGTGTGGCTCATGACAACCAACCCATAGGTCCCTCTTTCATGCTCTCATGACCCTTTTAGACACCTTTTTACTTATTTATAGTCATCTGTATACTTTCAAAACCTAATTTTTAGCTCAGCTAGGCTACATTTTTTATGCTAATTCCATATCCCTAGGTACCACACCTGTAGGACAATAACACCCGACTTGGAATATAGTACCAAACCCTAGGGTGTCCAATTTTGGCACTCTTTTCCAATTTCATTTTGAGCTCTAACAATTTTTTTTTTCTAGTTCTTATCCTTCATCCTATTGACCTAGCATGAATACATTAAACCCATGACCAATATATCTCTATAAAATTCCATTCAAATTTAATATATAGGAGGTATACAAATATTAAAAAATCAAACAAGAATACAAGCAAGACCACTAAGGTAAATTTACCTATTCTCTACATACAACCATCCAATATAACTACGAGCATATCCAAACCCATAGACTAGTCCTTAGCCACCTTAATCACACTAATTTTAGCATTTTAACATCCACATAGCACTATTACACAAGGCACATCAAGTGAGAGAATTACATATTGGTTGATCCGTCTTTGGAGTATTGGTATGTAGGTAGCATGCTCACACAAGGGGTGTGGATACATGTTTAGTGTATCTTACACACACTAAGCCCCTTTATTTCTCAGGTTTTATAAAATCATAGTGTAGTATAGGGTTTTAATATTAAATAATATATACAAGGATTTTAATATACATTCAATACTTGATATTTCATAGGTAGGATCATATAAGGACAATGAACAAAACCTAGAAAATTCAATTCTCTATGAGTAATTTGGATAATAGTGGTAGGAAAAAACTATAGTAACAGACCTTAGGGTGTCCTATTTTAGCACTCATATCATTTAAAAAAAAAATCCATATCTTGATTTGCAACATTATCCATATCCTACACAACAAATTCTAGACCCTCTCTCAACTATTTCATCCTATTTTCAGCTAAGTCATTTTCTCCATATTTATTGTTATTTATAGAAAGGTTAAAAATACAAACAAATTATACAAATTAGTAGTTAAATTATTAAAATATTATTTAATAATTTAATAAACTCAGACCCTTAACCAAATTATAAATAAGACTCCAATATTCCCAAAAATGTTAAATCAATGAGCACAACCATGGCCTTGAAACAAGTGAGGAAAATCATCTTGAAGATGTTCAATGAGGTAATGCTGATGATTTTGACTCTCTATTACTTGATGTTATTTTGGGTGTGCCCAAATTTAACAAAGCCTATAATTTATTTGATAATTTTACTTTTATTGCTTATTTTTTTGACTGAGTCCCCATAAGATCCTTCTCAAACAATGAGTTCATAGCCACTCTCAAGGCCATGGTGTGAAAATTGAAGGATTCCAAAATCTTACAAATGTTTTTTTTTAACCCAAAGCACTAAAAATATAATGTCAATCATGGTCCTTGATTCATTAGAAACACTTTAGTTGTGTTTTTTCACTAGACTCAAGAATTTTAAGTCTTAAAGTAAGCAAATTTGAAAGTCCTTATATGTGTATAATTCCTTGGTTTGCCTCTCCCCCTATGGGGTTTTATAAAACAGATTATAAAGCCGATAGGGAATTTCTTTTTCCATGAAAAAACTAAATTATTTATGGCTCATCCTCAAATGAGGGTTTGTGTAGAAGTGGATTTGTCCTATGATTTAAATGATTATATGTATATACAAATTGGCTCTAACCACTTTTCTCAATGTGTCTTGCATATCAATCTCCTAAATACTTACTTTCAATGCTAGTCCTCAAACTACATGGTCTAAGAGTGCCCTCTGATGGTTCACACACCCCCTAATCCTAAAGAAAAAGGTGGATTTATAACCAAATCTCAAAATATAAATAATGATGGTTAGACTACCATCACCAATAATAAAAATAATAGCTCTCCCAAAGGTGGTGATAGGCCACAAAATTCATCATTCTACCCTATTGGTAATAATTCTACTTTGACTTCTGATAGTAAAACTACTTTGACCACCAAAGATTAAATTCATATTGTGCATACATCATATGGAGTGCCCTTGATAGTGTATATTCCATCTTCATCACCATGGTCATAACCCTCTCCTCAAGTGATTACTATTGAGGAAAATAAGAGCCTAGTCACTGTAGACTACAAATCAGTATTTTATGACTCTTGCATCCCTTTATATCTCCTAAAGAGGAAGAATATATTACACACAAATGAAAATAATTTACAATGGCTAATTACATGCCCAATAAATATATGTATAAAAAGTTTGTTGTGATATAAGGTCTCACCAAGGAGAATGATATGCACCTTGACCCTGTCTAATAATTGTGTGCTCTTATAATGTTTAAGGTCTTACTTATCCATCATGTAAGTATACGGTTAGGAATAATTTCCAAATTTTCCTCAACATGAAAATTATTTATTTGAAAGAGGTCAATATTTATGGCTTCTTACTACAAAATTCAACATGAATCCTTTTTCCTAGGCTATTTTTTAGGCCACTATGCATGACACTGGGCATCGTGGGGTCATCACTTTTTTGGCTCTAGAGATTGCTCATAACATTATTTCATGGGTTTTAGACTTCATCGATTGAGTGGTGTGGACCCTTTTTTATTTTAATAATTACATTATTAGGATGGTCAATTTATACACCTATAATGATGTTATGGAAAGGGATGCCTTATGGAGGTGGTTGGTTGACTCTCTCCTTAATGATCATTGCATCTTCTATGGTGAATTCAATATGGTGGATTCAACAAAGGATAAATAAGGATTCATTATAATTTGGTGGTGTGATAGTGAGCATGAAGCATGGTTTTATATACATAATAAACATAGGGTGTTTGATCCCAATAATCACCAGAGGAAGGAATCAGACTCCCCATAGTTCACTTTGTCTAATTTTTGATAGGGAGAAGATAGGGTAATTCAACACCTCAATAGAGATTTATTGGTTGAGAAAGATCTTTTTTATTTTTCTATAATCTAGGATAGACCTATATCAATCATTCCTAATACCCTTCTCTTAGATCATCACCCTATTTTATTTAACTTTGAGTGGACTACTCCACAAGGTAAGCCTGCCTCCATGAAATTTTATCTCAATATTGCTCACCTCAAGCATGAAAGAATGGTGGGGAATATTTTAGAATCTATAAATTGGTCCCTCAGCTAGATGAAGACTTTGGATGGTTCAAGTGGTGGTCAGATGTTCATATTCACACTTTCACATTTCTTTAGATCTATGGTAAATAAGTAGGAATTTTCAAATGACATTTGCATAATACTACAAATCATGAGTATATCTAAGCCTCACAGGAATTAGATTGGGTACCATTTAGTGTCCAACTTTAAACTAAGTGACACAATGGATACATAATCTCCAAGATAAGGAAACACACAAAGCAAGAGGATCTCAACTAAGATCTTATATTCACTAGCTAAAAATTGGTGGTAAGGTTTATAAGGATTTTTTTTCCTCCTCTAGGAGAGATGTTGATAAAATCAAAGTTGTCAAGGAAGGAAACATAAGACTTACCAAACTTTATGTAATTTCTCAAGCCTATGTTCATCAATATCGTGTTATTTTATTGATGCAAGCCTCTTCTTCAGAAAGGGAGGTGACTCTCCTTCAATATCTCTAGGTTGTTCCCTATAAAGTCTCCAATTCTCAAATAGTTTCTTGTGATAAGCCCTTATCTCCCAGTGACCTCCATGAGGTTTTCAAGTAGATGTAGTGGAAAAAATTATAAGAATTTATGGTTTCATATGCAATTTTTATCAAACTCTATGGGACACTGTTGGTCTTGATCTTCACCACCTGTATTCTGAAGCTATTCTAACCAATTCCTTGGGAACCTTTATTAATCAAGGTAATATCAAGTTTATCCCCAAGGCTGGTCCTAAAATTATCACAAATTAAAGGCATACTATAGTTCTTAATGTCTCAATAATATTATAGTTAAATCTCTAGCTCTCAAGGTGAAACACATTCTCTCTCTAATTGTAGGGAGTGAGCAAATAGGCTTCATACATAATAGATTCATTCTGGATAATGTCATTGTTGTCTAGGAAGCTATGGAATAGGATAAGATTTATAATCAAAAATATTTGTTTATTAAGATTGATTTTGATAAATCTTATGATGGTATTGAGTTTCCATTCATTTTATCCTTAATGCAAGTGCTTGGATTTGGCCTTAACTTTGTTCAGACTGTCACTATGCTTTTTTAGAATGTGAGGGATTATATCACTATCAATGGCACCTAGTTTTATTAGTTTGAACTTAATCAATCTATTATAAATGGATGCCCATTAGTCCCTTAATTATATGTTTTTGTAGCTAAAGGATTTAGCTACCTCTCAGATAACTATGATGTTAGGGGTATTATGAAAGGTATATCTCTCTCTTAGTCTGATAAACAACTTTTAAATGGTCATTTTGTAGATGACTCTTTTCTCACTCTCCAAAAGGAATTCAAATCAGTTAGAAATTCCATAGAATGTCTATATTTTAGTTTTTATATTTAGGCTCTTCTAATTAATAGAGGAAGACTCAATGTTACAGGAAGTCCCTAGGCCCCAAAGCTCCTTAGCTTACGGAATTTCAATGACAGTGTATTCTACCATGAGTGCAGTTTATGTTTCTTGGCATTAATTTTATATTTTAGGTCTCTCCATTTAATTTATGGTCCTATGTGGTGTAGAGAGTTGAAAAAAATTTCATTTTGGATTACTAATCCTCTTTCTCTTGCTATAAAATTTCAAATTTGCTCTAATATTTTGGAAGCTATGTATGCATACGATTCCTCTTATTGGGCCCCTTCTAATGTTTCTTACATTAGATTAGAAAAGGTTCTATGAGATTTATTTGGTTTAATTATGAGGGATATAAGTGTTTCCATAGAGTGGCCTAGAATATTTGTTTTCATCCCAAGGAATCTTAAGTACTGGGTGTCCTTGATACTAAATCTAGGGACTTGCTCTTGGAGCCAAATGGATTATTAGAGGACTTTTTGGAGATTAATCCTAGAAGATTATTATCTTCCATTATATATCTCAAGGATCCCTTATGGTAGAAAGTCTTGGTAAGGCTTGGGATTCCATTCCATACTCATCACCCCAGTGCTTGTCAAAATTAAGGGCTCCCTTGTAATTCAAAGTCTATAAAAGGATTGGGAGAAGCTTAAGCCTTACCTCAGCTAGGTTGGTGAAGGGTTTGATAATGGTATCTCTATTAACTCCCAGTCCCTTTGGTGGTCACCTTTCCTAAATTTTCACAAAGTTCCCTTTGCCTTAGTCTTTTGGGTTAAAGGGTTATGCCTTTTATTAAAAGGTGTGAAGGTTATCAGTGATCATTTTTGCAAAGAGAATATGATATAGCTCAACTGGAAATAATTTTAGAATAAATATCATTTAATAAATTTAGATGTAGAGATATTACAAAAATTCAAGGATCTATACTTAATGATTACTTACATAAAATTGGATTCAATTCTCTTATCCCTTGGTGGAAGCATTGGCATTAGACTATAACCACCCCCTTCACCCAATATTATCCATGTCTAGGATATCATTTACTTTTTTCATAAAATATTCCAGTTGATATGCTCAATATTAGATGGAATCTTCATTCTAGAGATGGGATATAAGTCTGTCTATTTGGCATGATGTGGTCTACTTTTATTAATCATAAAGGAGATCATTTTTTATGGTGCCTTCTCTATTAAGGCTTACCTGTGGGAGATCATCTCAAGAATTTGGGTGTGCCTAACACCATATTCCCATCCTATCAATAACCCAAGACTATTAAGCACCTTTTTTAGTTTTTCCCACATGCATAGTGTATGTGGAACTTTATTCACTCCATTTTCCATCACTTTCATCATGAATTATTCACATGGAAGATGGATTTCTTGGGGGAATCAACTTTTTTACCTACAAAGTATGATCACTTTTGGTATATCTTTTAAGTTGACATTCTGTTTCAAATATGGAAAGCTATAAATTATCCTTTCTTTGATCATAAAGAGTTGGAACGTAATTTTTCTATTTCTAGTATAATTACTATTATCTCTAATTTTTCTCTTTAAATACAAAGCAAAATAGATAAGGTCTGTCTATAGCTTATTATTATTATTATTATTATTATTATTATTATTATTATTATTATTATTATTATTATTATTATTATTATTATTTTTACCTTGATTTATCTACTTTTCTAGTATTTTCTAATGTGATGTTATATTTTATGGGTGTAGTCATTTTTACCACTTTTCATACTTGTCCTGAGGGGTTGTTTTTACCCTCACTATCATTTTGCTCATGGGGTGTGGCATTTCCACCTTATATTGTGTATGATTATCATTTTACCATATCTTATATGTATGTATGTATGTATGTGTATATATATATATATATATATATATATATATATATATATATATATATATATATATGCTTTTCAATTAAAAAATTAAAAATTAAAACATATAGGAACTTAAAATTTGTTAGTATATATTTTTTCAAAACATATATGAACCTAGTGGCCATTACATTCAAAATTATTTTATAATATATGGAAGCCTATTCATTTCTAGCTTACCATTAAATTGATTAACAATTATTAATTTATTTAAAAATATAATTTCATAGTGAAATTATTACCATAAAAACATTCCTTCAAAAAAAATTTTTTTGGATTACATAACATATGAATATATTTGTATGCCAAGATTTAATTCATAATCAATTTTGTACTATTTTGGATTTTCTATTTAAAGTCATACATGAATATATTTATAAATTATACTTAAATACATATAAAATTTTGTAAAATTGGTGAATCTAATATTTATAATGATTATCGTGACTTGTACCTTACTGTAGAACCAATTATTATAAGATTTATTCCAATGAATAATTTTGTATTATAGGCATCAATCCAACATTTGTTTTTGTTTGAATTTACACTGAAAACATTTAGTTTATTTGGTTTTAAATTAATTTATAATGTCTTTTGGTTAAGTTTAATATTTTATAATATCCATCTATAAATGTACTCATTCAAGTGGTTAATTGTTTAAATGAATCATATGGATCTCTAGTGACAAAATAAATTAAGAATAATGTTCGTTATTTATGTTTTTTTATTTGATTTGTCAAACACATGTTTTAAAATTACACTAATTTATAATATCAAAAAAATTAAAGAATCATGTATAATTTTTGAGGGAGAGAATTTAGGAACAATAATGGTGCAAGGTTTATCAAGCATCTTTTCTATTTAATTTATAGGGTAAATAGAGCTAGTTTTACATGGATCTAGCAATCACAATGTTAAAAGTTTACATTAAAGATTAAAATGGCTATATTGTAGATAAATTATTTATCCTAACAATGGAATACAAAAAATAACAATATTAATTATAAAGAACATATAAAAATAATACTAAATAGAAGAAGAAAGATCCTCAGAACTAGACTTTACATGAGTATCTTCCTATTTTGAATCTTTGCTTGGTTCCTTCAGTAGTTCTTTAGAATTTATACCCATAGTGCGTTTGGAAGGGCCTTAAATATATCTTTGTATGATATTATTCTAGGAGGAATTTGGGTCCATTTAGGTTGAGGGGTGGGCTAGAGATTTTGAATATCTTTTGGGACCTCCACTAGTTTAGTAGTCTTGTCCTATAGAGTGACCTCCATTATCAAAACCATGTCCAAATCCTTTTTAAGTTTGATAGTTATATATTTCAAGAAATTCCAATCTCTAATAAGGTCTAACATAGAAATCCCCATATTTTATATATTATCCAGGAAGACACCTAATTCCCTATTGCATTTCCCAATAAAATTCTCCAAAGTGAGATTTACAACACCCTTATGGCTATTTTATTATTTCCCAAGGTATCGATGGATTTTGGTTTTATATTGGTAGAGGTAAGGGATAGGGCTAATATTAATTTTAGGGGGGTCTGTTCTAAATTGGTTGGGTGGATAAGGACTAGGGAGTGAGGGATCCCTCCTCCTTTTATGGGAGTCAGGGTTTTCTTTAAGAAGGTCTTTAGTTGAGGGAACATTTTATCATATATGGGTTTACCCTTTTGAAATAGTAGTAAAACCAAGCCATTATAGATAATATCATTCTTTTTACTAACTTGTTAGGATAGGGCAATGATTTTAAGAGATTTAAGAAGATAATAAGGTAATCTAATTCTATAACCATATAAATGGTTGAATAACAGGAAATAGTGTGAGAGTGTTAAGGTAAACTTACCTTTTATATTTAATTATTTAATAACTTCAAGGCAAATATGTGGCTAGTGTTTAGGAAACTTCTATTTGGGATATACTTTCTTATTAATATTCATAACTTCATATATTGTGAATTTTTTTTATAGGAGTTTGAGCTTATGATTATTATTCTTAAATTCCTTCATCCCTTCATAAGGCATACATGTCACCTTTCATATGCTCTACTCATACAAGATAATTATTATTATGCTCATTCTCACCATGTGCTTATTCTAAGCAAGAGTGAAGTCCTTTGAGAGTTCTCCATCATCGTATGTGATACACTACACATAGGAATTTAGGCCACCCTTATAGAGCTTCTTCCAAACTTTTTTATTACCCTAAACCTCTAAGCATGAAAGTGGTTTGAGATGATCTCTATCACCCCTCATAATCATCTTTTTATACTTTTACTCACTATAGAAGGTAATGTCTATTAGCACATTACCCAAATTTTAGTTTCTATACAATTCATCCAAATTGTTATTACCATAGAGTGATTGAAGTATATGATACAAAAATCATTCTTTTATTTGGGAAGCAAAATCTGCACACTTTCCAGTAATGATATCACAAGGGCTTGTTTATCCATGTCACTATGATGTGTGACTATAAACATTATTAAAAGTGTTTAAAAGCTAAGATAAAATTTTATTAGGATCCTCCCATGTGACCAAAATATCATGTCCCACTCCAAAGTTAGCAAGGCAATCAACAACTAAGTTTCCCTCTTGGTACACATGGATCATAGATAACTCTTTGAAGGAGGGAAAAAGACAATGAACATTTCCAATAATTTTTTTGATAGTGTGTGATGGGGTTAATTTTCTATCAATGGTATTTAAAATGTTGAAAGAGCCTCACTCAATAATTATCTTAGGGATTCAGAGATGGGAGGCAAGATGAATACCCTAAAAGGTAGCCATGGCCTCAGTAACATGCTTATTGTGGTGACATAATGGACCTATGTAGGAATAAAAAACTGAACCAACATGATCCCTAATCATAAACACCCCCCAAATGATCTGAATTGCCTTTCAAAAAACCATTATAGTTGAGTTTTATCTAGCCAAGTGGAGGATTAAACAACCTAATATAACATTGAGATTATGATAACTTTGGGACTTCCACCACCTGGGAGAGATTCAAAAAATATATGATGAAAGATTCAATAGGAGAGAAATTGACCTTCTCCTTAAGAATACTTTATAATTCTATTTTTTTTTTAATAATTTTCTTTTGGAATCATGTACATTTACTTTACTCATTCCAAGTAATAAAACTCAAATTTAATTTGTAGGAAACATTTAAATCTTTGGAGTGTTGATTTTAAAAAAGAGTATGAATAAATAAGAATAGAATAATGTTTTTTAAGAATCATGTATATTTTTAGTCATAATAAACATATTTTAAAATACAAATCACAATTAAAATGTATTTAGAAATCATTTTTTGTAGAGATAATATGGAAGAGAATAGTTGAATGTTTATAAAAAATTACGTATAAATATAAAATAATAGTAAATACATTATAATATGAATATTTTAAAGACTCATATGAGCTAAAAGATATGAAATTGAAAATGTAGTTTTACATTATTTTTTATAAATAAAATGGAATATCCATTTTAATACAAAATTGTCAAAGACTCATATGAGTCATAGGGGATGTAAATAATAAGGTAATTGTAAATAAATAGTAATAAATATAATTGAATATATATTTATATGGATTATATTATTATATTTAATTTTATCCATGTTTTTAAATATTTCATTAAGGAATTGTATTTAATTGTACCCATGTTTACTAAAACAATTATAATATTTCTGATGTTAGATGAATTGTATTAATATAAATAAAAATAGTTTTTTAATAAAATATTTCATTATGGAGTTAAAATTAGTGGTATCCATATTTATTTATAAAAATGAGATATTTTGGATGAAATATGATGTGATGTTCTATGGATTGTTTATGATAATATTTATTTGTTTTATTTGCCATGTTCTATAGATTATATTGTTATAATTAGTTGTAGATGTGTTATAATTAGTTGTATCCATGTTTTTTTTATATAATTCATATTAGTGGTAGTCATGTTTTATAAATATTTCATTGATGAAAATGTATTTTTTCATTGAGAATCAAAACATATTTTTTATTGGGAGCCCAACAATGTCACTATTTATGATATTCTATGTATTATAATGTTATAATAATTTTTATTTATATCTTTTGGTAAATTTAATTTATAATTATTGGTAGGCATATTTTTTAAATATTTCATTAATGAAAACATAATTTTTATTAGGAGTGGAAAAATAATTATTATTGAGAACCTAATTGATGCTAAGTTTGTAAAAAATATTTTGAAAACTTAATTTTGATTTGGATCCTAACGTATTGGTTTCTAACTAGATTCCCCAAAACCATATAATTAGTGTAGACATTAGTTATAATTATTACATTACAAAAACTATCTTAAATGTATATTTTTATTTGGATCATATTGGGTTTTAGTTTCCAATTACGTTTAGAAAAGCCATTTAATTAGAAGTAGTTATGTTTTAAAAGTATTTAATTGATGAAAACATAATTGTTTTTAGTATTGG
>JARHVA010004466.1:690000-695000 GCA_037957365.1 Torreya grandis
GTTCTCTATGTACATCTATCCACCATTCTCCATTTATATGATTCAAATTATTCTATATCTATTAGACAATATTTATTTTTTCATTAGAATATCCATCAATATCACCATCTTCTCATACATCATGCATTTGACATTATCAATACAAACTTCTCTTCTCACCATCAAAACACATGTAATATAGACTTTTTTGTGTATATTCCATGAAAGTATTTTTCATTATGTTTGTTTATAATGACATAATTTTTAATTATATTAGATATTAATGTAATATTAATAAAATAGGTCATCATTTAATGTTATTTTGGTTTATAATTTTAGTGTCATTTTGTGTCTAATAACATATTATCATCTTGGATAAAGTTGAATTGTATGTTATTGTCAAATGTAATAAAATACATTTTAATTTGTAATGGATGCAATTTTAAGTGAATTTAATGTCTAATTTGAAATGGGTATGTCAGTTTTATGGGGGAGTTTTTTTTCATAAAAATGATTTATAATTAAACTTATAATTAAAAATATCTGCATTAAATTGATTAAGTTAGGATCAATCTAAAAGTAGCATAAGTGATTGTATTTTAATATTATTGATTAAGAGGGAGTGATTTAAAATGGTGATTTTAAATTTCATAGTGAGGACTATTCCTCAATATTCATTTTCTTATATTTATATGATAAAAAAAATCTATTGTAAATAGATGAATAAAAAAGTAATAGTATATTATATATCCTATGCTAAGTAATTCTCATTTATTTTCTAGTAAATATCCCAACACTCCTTGGAATTCAAATCATGAACATTTGTGCTCACGTGTGTAGTTTATCATGATAAGTATGTAGTTTTCTAGTGATAATCTAAACATTCACTAAAATTGAAAGCATGAATAGTTTTGTTCATTTATGTAGGTGATCATGACAACATCCATCATGAGTATCATCATTGCATACCTAGACTATGAGTTGACATACATGTATTTATTCATCTTGCATGGTGTGGTTCCTTATCTTATGTCTACACTAATGGAGAAAATTTTGTATATATTTATTATTATGTGCATATGTTATATGTTTATGAGGATATTCGAGAGAGATAAACTAGGAATTATGTGAGATTACTTATTTGTAAGGATAATCATTGATTAAATAATTTTAGGAGTTAAATTGTGTGTGTGTGTGTGTGTGTGTGTGTGTGTGTGTGTGTGTGTGTGTGTGTGTGTGTGTGTGTGTGTGTGTGTGTGTGTGTGTGTGTGTGTGTGTGTGTGTGTGTGTGTGTGTGTGTGTGTGTGTGTCTATATATGTATATGTATATATATATGTATATATATATATATATGTATATATATATATATATATATATATATATATATGTATATATATATATATATATATATATATATATATATGTATATATATATATATATATATATATATATATATATATATATATATATGTATGTATGTATGTATGTATGTATGAATTAAATAGTGTAATTGTGTGAAAAAATATAAACTAAAATTTAATTTTGTGAGTGGATATTCATTTTTTTGACATTGTACCATGTTAGAATGTTTAATAATTTTAATTAGTGTGTGATATTCAACTTAATAATTTTTTTCTGTTTTGTATTTCCAAAAAAATATTACAACACAATTTAACACCCTCAATACACATCATATAATTTGTAACTAATGGTTTTACATCTCATTGTTTTGTTGAACACACCATTTATTTATGCATTTCATAGATTTGATGTCATGTTTAATGGTAGTTATGTAATAAAAAAACTTGATAAAAAATAAATATCCTTAAGGAAGTGAATGAAAATTACATGACTAATATTTTATAGATAATCCCAAAACTAAAAACTAAATAATGAACACACTACATATTAAATATAAAAACTAATCACTAATGTTTCTCACACCTTCATCCCAATAAATAGTAGGTTTCAAGTTAAATAGTTAAAATTTCAATGATGTATGAAATGACTCAATTATTTATTTTTTATTGTGATATGTGTCCATTTTGTTAATGTATATGTTATTTCAACTCATGTAATAGATCTTCCCATAATTGTTTGAACTAGACTTTAAAAGTATATATGGTATGACTCAATTTTATAAGAGTTATTATGATGTGTGTTCATTCAAATTAATTTGAATATTCAACTCATGTATTTATTCATTAAATAAATTAAACTTTAATTCAAAAATATGTACAACATGACTTAGTTTTTTAGGGGTTAGTGTGATGTGTGGTCATTTGATTAATGCATCCATAATTTCAACTCATGTACTTCATCTTCCTACCATTAATTAAACTAAAATTTTAAAATATTTAAAATATGACTCAATTATTTAGGGTTTAATTTATTGTTTATTATTATAATTAATATGTAAATTCAGCTCGTGTACTTCTTTCTAAAATTGATTGAGCTATACTTTAAAAATATGTACAATAATACTCAGTTTATTATAGATTAGTGTGATGTGTGTTCATTCCATTAATGAATCTATCAGTTCAAATAATTTACTTGATATTCATTAAAAAAATGAACTATACTTACAAGATATGTATGGCATGACTTAATTTCTTATGGGTTAGTGTGAAATGTGTTCCTTCTAATGAATTCATCATCGAACTCATTTACTTCTTCATAAAATCAATTGAACTAGACTTTTAAAATATGTCCACTGCAACTCAAATGTTTAGTGTTATTTTAAAATATATTCATTCCAATATATATATTTCATAAAATAAATTTGACTATACTTAAAATAATTACATGATTATTTATATAACATTTCTTCATCAAAAATATTTTAATATTGATGTTGATTTTTTAATAATAATTATAGTGACTTGGAATATTTGTATATTATATAATTTTTTCCCTCAAATTATTTAAGGAAAAATATTTTTAATATTTATTTTATTTTATTAATAATAATTACAATACACTAAAAAGGCTTGGCTTTTTTAGTGTGGACAATAATTGAACTACCAATGCAAATCTTGACACAAGTCCTAATAAAATTATGTGAGGATTTTTGTTAGACACAAAAATAACTATATAATATTCCATACCAAAATTACATGGTGCATTGAAAATAATATTTTATTTCTTGAACATTAATATAACTATGACTTATAAGATATTCAAGTGTATTTCAAAGGTTTAGTTGTAATTAATAGCAAGTTTTCAATAGTTGTTTTTAAAAAGAATAGAGGTAAAGAAAAAATTTTGAAACAAAATTGAAATAGAAATAAATATTGGAGAGGAAGAAAATAATTGAGGGAATGGAAAAAATCATAAAAAACATGAATAAAATTAGTAAGGGAATGAACACAATTAGCAAGGATATGAATAAAATTAGTAGGAGGAACACAATTATCAAAGATGGGCCTAAAATAAGTAAAGGGAAGATGAAAATGAGAAAGGGGAAGAGAAATATAAGGAAAATGAAGATGAATATCAACACTAGAATAATAAAAATCAATTTTAAGGGGAGGATAAAAACATCAAAGAAATATTAATTGAAATAGCTATGTTATGTATTTTATCATTAGTTTTTACAAATTTTTAATGTAATATATAAAAGTGAATAGTAAGAAAGGGTCTTAATTTTGAAATATAAAAAGAGGTTTTAAATTATTTCTTAGATTATATTTCAAATTTTAAAAGGGTTTTTAGATTATTTTTTCAATTATTTATCAAATTTGTAAAAATTTTCTTTTTTGAATTTGTATATTATAATCTTTACATTTTACATTCAATATATATATGTAGATTAAACTTGAAAAAGAATCATATAATCATGTTTTTATTTTATTTAAACTTTATAATATCTATTTTGAATTTTTTTCATTCAAGATGAATCCTCTATTCTACAATTTCAACAATAATTCTAGACTATTTTGAAAAATTAAAAGTAATAGAGAAGTGGATTAAAAATGTTAATGTAAGGTCATTTGGTATAATTTTGCTTAGAAGGTAAAATCAAAGGTTAAATTACCTATTAATGTCCCTATAAAGTTGAAATATGATCTAGAGGGATTCAAAAACATATCTTTTAGTTGAATTAAAAAGGTGAGGTTTGGAAAAATAAATATATCTAACAATATATCTCAATTGAAACATGTAATCGAGAATTTAGCCAACCATGAGCGTCTGAGTCATTTAAAGTGGTCTAATTTTTTTAAAGATAAAAAGTATTGATGAATTTGAATATATGAACATATATTTAAATAGGATAGAATTAATGAAAGTTTTATTAAATAAATTGGCAAGGCTCTTCAAACCATAAGACATTTATATTGCAATAATACTAAGGAAAAACTAAGAAGAAGGGAAACATATTTGTACTACAAATTATAGAAAGGATGGGTGGATTTTTTAATAAAAAAATAATAAGATAATGAAAATAATAATGTGGAAAAAAATTATGTGTTATACCCTATGTTGATTGATGGGTGAAAATAATCTAACTAAAATAAAACTTTAAAATTTAATTCATAAATTAAAATTTTGCATTAAAGAATACATATAAATGTAAATGACTATTATTGATTCTTATAATTTGACATGTGAAATATAAAATGTACTAAATATATCAATATACTTAACTTTTTCTATAGATGGTAATCAAGATAAAATAAGCATGTTGTTTGTTTAATTCCAAAATAAATTATATGTTTATGTTAGCTCAATTTCAATGATCTATATTAGTATCTTTATTTGATATTGACCTACTAATTAGAAAAAATCTAAAAGAATTAAATATTATGAATGTACAATCACCTATGCTTTTTATTTTTTCTTTGTATTCATAATTCAAAACCATAATGGTACACACAACTCTATAAATTAGTCACATTTGCCTTGAAACACTAGTTTTGCTTATGATGGTTATAAGCTTACAAAAAATGGGGAAAGTGTATTGGATTGATCTTAACATAATCACTCTTATTTGATGAGTTAATTCTAATTACGTATTTG